>JAZGTK010006701.1:0-20424 GCA_036877625.1 Ambastaia sidthimunki | reverse complement strand
AATGGAAAAACGAAAGAAATAACTTTGTCGTCTTTTACTTCCTGTAATATCTGGGTAATTTACTGAGAAACATCATCAATACACAATAATAAAAGCTCCTTACAAAAGACTCTCATTGGCTCTTCTGCAGTATAGGTAGGTTGCCAATGGCAACATGACATCAACACAAATAAGTCACAACTAACACACAAGACCTGTCAGTCCAACTACACACAGAAAACAGTCAATCTGCACACAACAGCTAGCTATAAAAACAACACTATGTGCAATGACTGTGGACAGATGTCTTAATCTGATTTTCACTGCATCTTCTTTATTAATTAAAGATAAAAAGTGTCATATATGGTTGTTTATTGCAGACAGTATTAAAATAACATCCTTAAAGAATGCAAGTTATCCACACAGGTATCAATGTCACTGAACTGTCAAATAAATAGTTTAAACCAACTGTTTAAACCATAATTTACAAACAAAATGACAACAGCCTCCAAACTCATACTGTACTTCCATAACAACAGCATCATACAACACTATACAAATAAAAATATAAATACTATACAACATTAAATATTCATAAAAGTGTATTAATAAGCATCAAGAGCACCAATCAAAGCATGTCAAGTTCAATTAAAGCTCATACCTGTATTTTCATCAGTGACGGTATAAACTCCTCCGTTAAGAGTAAAAACGGGAAGAAATGTTGACAGACGGACGTTTGTTTACGTTCATCGCGATAACATTGAAGAAACGTTTAGTCAGTTTATAGCGGGAAGCGCGGGAAGCTGTTTACCGCCACCTGCTGTACCGGAACCGCGAAACTTAATTATTGACACAATTATTGCGTTTCCACAGTTTATAGTGATTTATAGTCACAGTTTATAGTAACATTGCCACACAACTAACACAACACAACTGTGTTTTTATTATCTTGCGCCATTTTATATCGCGCAGTTTCCCTCACCTGCTGCCTGAAGACGCGCCTCGTTAACTAGTTAAGTCAGGTTAGTGACAGGTTAACGTGCGCCCCCAGACCACAACGTTTATTTATTCATCTACATTTAACATTATTAATCAGCAGGATAAGAGCTTTTTATAATGAACAATATCACAGATGTCAGTTCTGGCGTGGATGCAAGGTAGGACAGCTTTATATAACTACTAACTTTATACTAACTGCACGTTTGTTTTCTTAGTTTTGCATTTTAAAATATTAAAATGGTCCACACAGACAATATCAGTATATATCAGTTATACAGTATAGCAAGCTCATAGCTTTTAATCTGTTCCTAATATTTAATATGAATGTGTCTGAGTATGTCGTCTTAATACAGTATCGATCTGACAGTCGCATCGTGTGAGAAGAAATTGATCTGAGCTGGTTAGTTTTAGTGTCTCCACACCTTCTGTATTCAAACCAGTGAGAAACAGACTCACACACAGCACAGTGTCCTTTAATTAACCAAAGAACTGATGAAAAACACGTAATGACACAAAAACACTCACAACTGTTGTCTGGATAAAAACCTCACATAATTAAGTTGAGGAGAAAAACAAGGACGATGATCTGCATGAAAGAGGTGGAGATACGATGAGCACTGACTCATACACCAGCAGGAAATCAACACAAGTGCTCAGAGGTGCACAAACACCTGTACTCAGCATCACACACACCTGCTGGCTGTCATCACACCTGAGTTTGGTGTTACACACACACAATAACATTTACACAATAACAAGATTTCTGGTAATGGTGAATCTCATTAGATTCTCATTGATGTAATATTTTATTTTCAGATCAATGTTGAGGTTTCGAATTATAATTCAACAACTCTTTTTTTCTAACTATTTCAAATAATATACTGGTACTCTGTATTCCACACAATGCAATCAAGTGAAATATAACACAGTTTGTAACTAATGTAACTATTCATGCATACAGAAAACACACACAGCATACATACCGCATAGTAATTTTCATTTTCATTAATACATACATAGTAATAGTATGTTGTTTCAAACTACACCGAGTTAATATGACAGACCCAGGAAGACCCACGTTTACAAATCTCTTAACTGCCTGTCAGCGGAAAGTAACATTTTATCTGCAGGAGAATGATAAACACAGATAAGAACAGAAAGTATGAATAGTACAAACACCTCTGGTACATTTATAAACCTAAAGTACAGTGGAAAAAGGGATGACACGAGAGTGTGATAACAGTAGGGAGGAAAAACAAGACTACCGCTGAATGATCACGGAGGCTGTGCTGCGGTGTCAGGGTCACTGACAAGTGCCTGCATGCAGCCCAAGGCGAACTCATCTCTTACCACACACCTTTATCGTTCCCTACCCACAACCACCCACCTGCAGCAGTAAAACAACCATGAAAGATCAACAGTTAACGGCAAAAACACCAACCACTAGATTAAAGTCCATGATGAGAAGATGAACTTCAACAAAAAAAGACTCCATCAACAGTTTTAATAGTGCCCTGGGGTTATCAAGAAATGTCATGCTAACCGATGCAAATGGCATTTTATATCTAGGGAAAACAATCAAAAAGAAAGGAGAAATCGAGAAAGGTTTTCTAATTTACTCCTGAGTGAGTATCGGCCCATAGAACACAGGCAGACCCGAGAGCTTAATTTGACCCTCGTTCTGTTGTAATTTCCCAATCGATTGCGCTATAGTGTCCTCTCTGCGAGCGGTCGCATTACTGCACCGGTTCCACTCAGCCCTGATGACGGGCAGATTATTCAAGTGTTCAATGTCACGGCCTGCTCAGCAGATTCCTGTGTCCTTCTCGTCCCTCTGGTGCTTGTCAGTCTATCAGGATGCAACTGTTGTGTTTACATTAAAGCTGCTGGACACAAAGCCGATATCTGTTCCATAAGCTGGTGAAGTCTCGTCTTGCTGTCTACTGTATACATAGACAACTGCCTTCTGGGGGGGCGAAAAATGACATGAAACACTGAGCATAAACATTACATAGCATACAAATATTTATAATTTTACTTATAATTTTTTGAGGTACAAGTATGTTTATAATCTTGTTTTTCTCACCGAGCATACACACCTTTTGGTCAAAACTAGGCGGCATTACGTGGCCACATTTTATAAACACCCTCTTTAGAGTGCATCTTAAAAAATAGACTAGGTAGGAAGCTAAGAATGTTTTGGAACAGAGTTTTATAGCTTTCATGAGTTTCCTGACCCACCAGGAACTGATTTTAATTTGGATTCAAACTACATTCTGTATTAAATACATTTTTTATAAAGTTTGCTCATTCTGGACAAGCAAGATGTTCAACAACACATTGAGCGGACCTTTAGGTATCCATCATTAAACTTCAGTGGAGGAACCGTCATATCAGGTGTGGAGAGCAGCTCAAACATCTAACACATTTTAAATCAAACATTCTCCCACAGAGGAGCTGTTTGGAGATACGCTTGAATACATCAGTCCTGTGTTTGAAGTTCAGAAATCCCCTAGTGATATACAGGATATATCTCTTTTTCAAGATGATAATGCTGGAAAAAAATCAACCAAAAACGAGAGAAGAAAAGATAAGGGTTGAAGCCGATAGTCAAATCCCAATAAGCTGAAAGCATAACAGCACTGATAGAGGAAATCAAGGGAATGAAACAGAAAATCTATTATCCATAAGCTGTTTGAAATTCTCTCTCTGCTGATGAAAGTCCCTCCCAGTGGAGCCCACGGTGGTTCTTCCAGGTTTGCCAAGTCAGAAAAACACCTTGAGTTTCTTAAAAACCTTGAGACTGTGTGTTAATGCAGAGCACAACCTGGATAAGGCAACATTAAGACCTGCATCTTTCCTTCCCAGCTTTTACCGTGCCCATAAATTTACACTTCTCTGGGTGCTTAGCATCTAAACGAGGCACTGTGGTGCCCAGCCAACAGTTCACAAAATTTATAAAGGAAACTTTAAAGGCCCAGACAGCACAGGTTTGGAATATTTGCGGTGCTTCAAGCCCTTCTGATGTGCTGAGATGTTCCTCATCCGTTTAAGACGCAGCCGTGGTTACAATCATGCCATTATCTTTTAAGTAAATCATGAATTTTCTTGGAGAAATCCAAGGCTGCTTGGAACAAACTTGCCATGACGGTGAGTCCTTAGACATCCCAACACAGCAAGATGATATTATGTGTGCAAATACAGGTCTGAAGAGAGACAAACTCATAAATAATGCATGAATCTCACTGCAACCTGAAGGAATAACAATAAGGTTTCTACTTTTCTGGAATTATGATCCTTATTACAGGTTTATTGGGCCGTCACCGAGCTTAACCTCTGAAGAACACACACTTATATACATACATTTACTGCACTTACATTTCCAGACACCTGAAATATACACTTCTCAGTTTTCTGAATTGTTTTAACCAGCGTTACATATTCAGCCTGTTAACCTGCCTATTACAGCACAAAATAGAAGAACATTGGTTTAATATAAGCATGTGTAAACCTTAGAGAAAATTGCTATGCACTGTTGAATCAAAGTGTGGTTGTTGGAAATGTTTATTAGACAGTCATTAGAATGTAAATGTGTTAGGAGCTTTCTCGACCTCAATTTCTCTACACTCACAAAAAACATAAATATTTGACATTTATCATCTTAATTTGCTGTTCAAACATTCAAAGCTGTAAATTTGTTATAGCTACACTTTCTGTTAAAAACACAGTATGTACAATAGACAAGATTTTGTATTTGGCATAATTACAACAATCTTGTTTTTTAATTTACAGTTTTCTCAAGTACTGATTTTTACGAACGCCATCACCTGACGTTCACAACAAATACAAGTCTCATAAAATGTGACGGTAAAAATCATACTCAAGTTAATTTGAGAATCAATACGAAATATACAGTAAAACAAACAAGGACATTGTACTAAGTTAGTCGATCACATATCCCACAATCCCACTGACACTTTGCAGTGTGTGGTTCCTCTTCACGTATATTCATCATGATTTAATGGGTTTTACAGAATATTCAACTTGGCAACATTCGTACAACAAATAAAATTAAGAAAAAATCATGCAGGTTGCACAAACATTCATAAATGCTTCTGTCAGGTTTACACTACTGTCTGAATCTGAGCAGTGTATGCACACTGATGTCTACAGAAGCATTTATGCATGTTTAGGCAAACGTCAAAATGTTTAATAATTGTTAATATTTTAATTTCATAGTCCTGCCCTAAATGTGGCTCTTCTACCGAGATATTACCTGAATGTCTTACTAGTAAGTGAAATGTTAGATCAGAAGTTTGAATCAGAATCCATCAATTCAGATTCAGTGTGAACAGGAAAGGGAGCCCTTATTGCTCAAAGACAGCATGTATCTTTGCAATGCCCATGGGCAGATCAAGTACCTTTTATTTAAGCCTCTTTTACTTCACTTTATGCTTTCATACCTATTTTCCAAAAAACCCAAAACAAATTAAAATCACTGTGTTTCAGAAAACCAGCAGCAATATGGTAACAGTGCTGTAATCTGGTCCACAAAGTCTTTACAGTGTCTATTACAATGGATGTCTAACACTTCATTTGCATCCTAATAAAGCATCTTCCGGTTCAGGGAATCCGTTTGTTCACAGCCCACATGTTCCTTTGGCACAAAACTTGGCAGAACTCCAGAAAAGTCCATCTTCTTTTATGCTGCGTGGGCATGTGCACTCCATGAGGAACACCCTTGTTGGGAATTATCCTGACCGCCTTCTCTGATTGTAGGTTTAGCTCCCAAACAACCGCCCAGAAACCTTCTCTAACTACACAGATGGGTGGAGATACGACTCTTGATTAAACTTGCTTCGTGGCATCTCACAATGGTCAATGCAAAGATGGCAGTTCATAAAGTTTACTGATTTGTCTCCCCCACTCGAGAGAGCACTGCTTGTGGATTTCAGTAATCACAACAGAGACTAAGATGAAACTTTCTGTTAAAAGCAGCAATCCAAAAACAAATGTGACCCTGGGACAATATTCAGTGCTAACAATATTTAGGGCTTCTAGCACCTTTTGGGTATATAAAAAGTACTTTTAATCATGCATTTTGCATGGATAAAAAGATAGTTTCAAAATCTTAAGGCAAAATGTCTTGTATCAACTGCTATAAATACATATTAGCATTGATAAATCTAGAAAAAAACAGAAAATACCACAATAGTTAGTTTTGTTTTAGGGTTAATTGAGGGGCTTGTGTTTTCTGAATGTAAAATTTTAGATCAAAAGTGCATAAAATGCAGTCATACCCCTGTATCCTATATATATATATAATAAAAATAATCCACAGTTTTTATCTTCTTTATATTTATCTAAACTGGGAGTTTGGAATTGTTGAGGTTAAGTGTAAATGTGCAAAGGTTGAGATTCTACATCTGAACACTCTAGAGCTGCGAGACTTTTCTAGGAATAGCTCTGGGTCTGGGAAACTGGTCGGGTCTTCGTGGCTCACTCTCTTGCCTTCGAATCTGGTGGGGTTTTGGTGGAATGGGCGGTGCTTCTGCGTTTGGGAGAATCGATAGGCTCGGGGGGAGTGGCACCGGTCTGCGGGGGTTGTTTCGCTCATGGATGCTGTAGGGAGGCGGGGTCTTGTTCTCCCGGCGAATCAGCTCATCAGAGCCACTGGAGGCGGAGTTTGGAAGGGCGTGATCTCCAAGTGTATTCTCAGTGCCCGAGGCCTCAGAGACGCTACAGCGGCTGAGGGATGAAATGCCACTGCTGTAGCTTCCGGAAAGAACGGGAGAATTAGACACAAGCCCTGAAGACTGGCACTCTGTGGGCGACGGGGTGAACAGGGGTACCGAGCTCTGCAAATAAAAGACACACAAATAAACCATGAAGCTCTGAGCAACAGTGGTGTTAGCAAGAGAGAGGTTACTAACAAAAATCTGACTTTTGCCCAGAGATATTCTCATTCTACCAGCAGGAACCCTTAATGAGGAAACAATCAAATCCAACAGAAGCAACTTTCCGCCTCAGAGCTAATGTTTTCACCAAAAGGCCAAAGTATAATGCTGTGCAATTTTGGCTTTATTCTTATGAGGGAAAACTGTCTCTTTTCATTATGAAAATAATTTCTAAGCAATTATACCCTCAACTAAGACTGCAGCTGTTTCAAAGACTTCATTTAACCGAATAAAGCTATTTAGCGTGACAACACTCTGGAGAGAACTTCAAACTATAAACTTTAGCTAGCATAATTTAGCTATATACAGTACAGTAATTTAGAAACAGAATAAACATACTTGAAAATGATGCACCTTTATAACAGTGAATATTGTCATGTTTATCCTTCCATCCTTTGGGGAAGTCAAAAAAACATCTCCCATGAGGTGGATTATGGGTAATGGAACACACTTTTCTGGGAAAGCATGTGATTTTCATTATAAACAAATGTTCTAAAAGGCTTTGTTAATTTTCCTTCATTTTCCTGCAGCAGAGATTAGCATAGCTGGAGTTCAACATGTGCTGTGTTTGAATGCTGGGGTGGCAACCAGGTTGTGTCCTAGCATTACCAGCAAGACTTCCTTGGTTAACTAGTTTTCCCAGAAAGACCATTGTGCTGCTCTCACTGTACTGGTAAACAGCTAGGCCAGTGATGAAATATGAGATAGTCAACATTAGTCTTGCCAATATGGTTTACAAGATTTGATCTGCACCTGACTTTCCTATAAATAAATTGGCACTGGCAATCATTTAACATTGTATATTGATTTTTTTGGCACAGGATCATCAAGTATGAAGGTACGTTCCTTAAAAATATAAATCCACATATTTCATGGCTAGTTGTGTGGCTCCCATTAACAATCAGATCACACAGCAATATGTGGATGACAATGTTGAGATAAAAGAGTTTTACATGGATCAGTAAATTCTGATGGGTCTGCTCTGGATCTCTGCCGTGTTCCTGAGCCAGATTAATTGGGAACCTCTGTTGAGGCCTGGCGCAAGACACCCACAAACATACAAACACTGTGTGTTTCTCACTGATCGTGGGCCCAGCTGGGCTGGATCAAGCCTGACCCAGTTTAGATGCCCTGGATCGAGTCCCTAGGCAGTACAAGAAACACCCTGGCCAGTAAACAAATGAAAGGTCAGTCCACAAAAACAGCCACACTACAAGATAAACGGTCGTACCTTCTGAGGTGAGCGTGATGTCATCACAGGAGACTGTGATCTTGTGGTCTTGGCAGGAGATCCTGTTAAATGACAAGAGAGACAATCTTCATCTTCATAGCATACAGGGGCTTGGAACAGCAAACAGTCATGGCCATAACCAGAACAGTTTGTCAGGCTCAGTCTGATAATGTAAAAGACCTGTAAGATTTTCCTTCTTCCATTATGAATGAAACATACATTGAAAAAATACAATCTAGAGATTACTAAAGAGTCAGTCACTGTCGTTCCAGGTCATCTGAAGCCACATGAAGATCAGACCAAACAGTGGCTACTTACAGAGAATCTTCCCTTCTGCCCTAATTTTCACCCAATAAAAAACAGCACCTCAAGTTTAGTTACGCACAGGAAATTATCAGTAGATAATGATTTAAAGTTTAATACGTCCTCACACAAATATATTACAAGACTTCAGGAGGTGCACAAGTCATATGGGCCACTATTATGGTGCTTTTTTGGAACTTGACAGCATGCATCACGACTGACTGGTCTAAAGAAAACTTCAATTCACAGAAACACTTCCTCAATTCATAGAAAATGACACATCTGAAAGCTAAAGAGCATCAACGGTGCAGTTTCAATGAGAAAACTCGTCAAAACGGGTTATAACATCAGAAAATCTTGCTGGAAAATCATATTATTTTTCACAGTACACAAAAGCCAAGAGGAAGTTTTCCAATGACGTATCCAAAAGGTGGCCCTGAAGATGCTGTGGAAGGCAGAAGATGAGTGAGAAACCAGGAGAACAGGAGACTTCAGAGAGAAGAGTGGAGGGTCTGAGGGTTAAAAGGCTTTGAAAAAATTCGTGTCAGTCTGAAGGGTCTGTCGGAGCAGGTTTCTGGTTTACCTGTGTATGGAGGTCTAGGAGGGACGGGGGGACACTTTCCGTTAGAGTCAGAGAGCGGCGTGTCTAGACTCCAGCTGCTGGGTGCACACTTGACCACTTTTACACACAAACACATGAATTTCAGGTTTATTCAGCTGAAGTTCAGAATGTCCAACAGCGCAAAGGTTTTACTCTCCGTTTTACTCGATTATGGGAACAATAACAAATCTTGCTTACAATGAAAATTACAGCAACTGCTAAATACGCCATAAAACTACAAAAGGAGTTTTGAGCATTCAGTTTATGCGTGTTAGCTCTGAATATTCGAAATACACATTAAATTTAAGTCTTTTTTTATACATTTATAGAAAATCGTTTCCTCTGATACCACCATCTCTTCCTCTGATACCACCTGTCGCTGATTAACAAAAACAAAGAGCCATTTGCTATTTTTCCAGGCAGACATTCATTAAAACTACTAAATGAGTTTCTTTGGATACTTTATATCAAGCAAATAACATCAAAAAATGTATAAAAATTATAATGTAATATTTGACTTGTAAAAAGTTGCTTTTGCAGGTCAAGGTATCTCCTGAGTTAACATTTAAATAAAGTTTAAAGTGAACTGAAGCAGTGAATTCATCCACTCTAAACCTTCAACTCATGTGAGAATAAACATGATTATTTGTGACGCATCTGTATGACTCAGTCACAGATGTCACAACACAGGACACACAAACAGAAGCGAGGGGCTGTCGGCCAGAATAAGATCCAGAGACCACCGTCTCCTCACAACAGCTGACAGACTGTGTGAGAGAGTTCTAAGGATAGATGAAGCCCTCACCTTTGTCAGGGGTGGAGATGTTGGGGTCACTGCGTGGCAGAGAGGAATCAGCCGCGGGGTGAGGAACAGCCCTCTGTTAAACAGATTCATGTTAAGACAGTCTGAGATTTAACTTGTGCTGCTGTTTACAGGTTTGAAAATCAGAAAAACTAATTAAACTTAATTATGCATTGAATTGCCCAGTATTCCCTTATGAAACTATGATTATGAAATTCCCTTCCTAGTAGAATTGTAGTAACCAAGTTTTGTGGCAGAGTACAAAGCATTTCTATAACCACGGTTTTATATAAATATCATAAAGTATGGTTGCTATAGCAAAAACATTGTTAATTTGTGGTTACCATGGTTAAACTATAGTAACCATGTTTTTTTGGTTTTGTATGTAGTAAAACCATGGTTCATTTTCGTAAAAGTTGACTCAAAACTTTTAGAGTGTGTTGAAAACGCTGTATTTTTATCTGACAGCCACAATCTATTTGTACCAATCAGAAACTTACTGACAGTTCTAAAAAGTAATATTGGAAAGTGTGTTAATGACTTAGAAGAAAACTGGGCAACGGGAGACAAGAATACTGCCTGTAGATTTATTCAGCTCAGAGTTCTGCAATAGAAAATTTAACACACTCTTCCTTCCTTTGATCAATAAACCATATTTAATTTCCCTCACACACAAACAGAATATTCAGCGCTCACAACCGGTTTCAACTGCTCCTTATTTATAAAGGTTTGGTGAAGTTGAGCCTCAAAACGCACACATATCAGCTGAAGACTGTAACAGTGTTTGGTACCTATAGAGTATAAAAAACATCATCTCAGGTGTTTGTAATGCCCACCTGAGTGGTGTCCAGAGTGTTTGGATATACAGCGCTGCAGGGTCTCTCTCTCGGTGAGAGGCAGTTCTCTCTGGAATGCTTGTGTTTATCTGCCAACTGCGGTGAGCCTGGAAAGGGTGAGAGGGTGCGAGCAGGGGTGTGATATCAGCAACAAACTAGCACGGATGCTCACACACAGACACACACTCAAATCTCATGCTCATTTCTTTGCTAACCAGCCTGCACATGAAACAAAGCCGCCCTCTCTGCCTCTCCCACCCACTGGGGTGAGAATTGGGCCGCTGGGGTGACAGACATCTATTTCACAGGGAAAGATAGATTCCCGGACTCGGGGGAGCGGTCCGGACCCGTTTTAAAGACTAAATCTACGCACAGTACAGGAGCAACGACTCGTGCATGTTTTCTGTGATAGCCATCAGTGGACTAGAGCTCTTCAAGTAACGTTTAATGGCATATACCGTAAACGTTTCCTGTCTGCTCGTGGTTTATGACGGTCTCTGCGGAGGCCGGGGGAGACGGTAAGATTACATAAACGTCTCCATACATATTCCTGCTTTTATGATCTGTGTCTGAGTAAACAGATCAGAGCCAGGCTGAACAGAGAGATAAGAGGCCAATGAAGAGATGGAGAGAGATCGAACAATCAGCTTTTGTGTTCTGCTTTATATCAGGACAGCACCAATCTGTAACGTACAGTAAAATGGCATTAAATAGGCCTCATTCAACACTGCTGTAGCATTTTATTTTTTCCTCCATATAAGTCCATTTACAATGTTACTTTAGGCTCCTTGAATCAGAAGCACAGTCATAATTTTGTCATTTTTAAGACTAAAGTATCTTGTGAGTATCTTGTCAAATTGTGAGTGCACCATTCAGATATTTAACTGTACTTGCCACCCCTGCTGACTCTAAAATGTACACATGAGCAGTCACACATTAATGTTCTTGTGACTGTTGAGTTAATTTTTGAATGACATCTTAGTTTTTGGAAAAACAATCTTGAGTGTTGTGTTCTCAAGCTCATCTCGGACTTGTCTCACCTCTGGCGCTGGACGGAGCCGAACTGGTCACGTTGGGAGAAGCGGAATGATTGGAACTGAGACTTGAGGTAGACGGACTGGGCTGGAGAAGAGAAAAGGCCGTTACAACATGAGCAATCACAGAGAGTTTTGGTGCTGTACTGATGGTGGGTTGGAGACGTAAGGTTACATGATAATCATTCACTCCGGATAAAAGAAAGGTCAGATCATCGGTCTGTCCGATCTATAATTCACACCTGCAAATCCCATTTTCACAATGAGAAAAAAAGAGCAAGACACGAGAAGATTAAGTGGGAATTTAATAGAGAGAGATGAAAAGGGAAGAGGCAATTAAGAGAGAAACAGAAAGCAGAGAGAAGAAATGGAAAAAGAAGAGATTAAGAGAAGGTTTTAGAGAGAGAATACAGATAAAAGAAGTCAGGTTTATTAGCTGGTGTCAAGCTCAAAGTGTGTGTGTGTGTAGCAGTTATACAGTGCTGAGCAGCCCTGTGTGCTCACCTGCATGTTGAAGACTTCATCTGAGCTCTCTGATTGGCCTGTGATGTTGCTCACTTCATTGGACGCTTGCGATGACAGCGAGGATGAAGAGTAGCGATTGGCTGCTGGGTAGCTGAGGGGACTAAACACACACACAATAAAACAGCTTCAAAATTAGCATCAAATCACCTGTTTGATTAATTGTTATTTTCTTTTGGGCAATTCTATTATTAACAGCCTTACGAGTGTAATTCATGCAATTTATCTAAAGTGACAGCTGATTCAATGATTTGCAGTGCATATCTGTTCAGCCAATCAGAGGCATGAAAGAGTTCTCACCTGCGTCGCGCCACCACTCGAGCTCCTCCCTCTGGACTCATGATGTTGGGTGCCGAGTTTCTTCCCACGCGAGGGCTTCCGTTAGTAAAGTGGATCGGGCTGGCCCGCACGTATGCTGGAAAATCCTTCAGAGCGTAGAAGGATAAATGACTGAAATAAGAAAACCATGGAAGACAGCGTCACTTAGTTCTGACCAATCAGAACAGTTTGTTTACCTGAATACCGAGGCTGGATTTCATGAGATGAAACTGATCCACCAGTTTCTTGTGCAGCGGTCGCATGTCCTGCGGTACAAACTTCTCGTGCACTGCCAAACCAAACTCCAGGATATGAGCCTACAAAGCAGCACAGAACAACACGACCACCAGCGTGACTGACAGAACAAGGTGATGTTAATAAAAACATTTTTAAATGAAACAGACGGTTCTGTGGGAAATGTTGAGGGTGGGATTTGATTTGATAGTGGAAAACAGGCTGCCATGTAATTGGTTAATATCATTTTCCCTGCCCACATTGCCTTGGTGACATCTGCAAAACAGTAAGTAGTAAATAGGGCCTCAAAAAAATTATTTTGACTCTATGTTGAACAGCTTGCCTCATAACTTAATGATCAGCAAAATAATTTTTTTCTATCAGCCTTTTAAAGATCCTCTCATGCTTTGAGCTGGCGGATGTCCAGGGTTTCTGTCTAGACAACAGCTTCACATGCTCGGCTCTGGAGAGTTCCTGGTTTCTTAGCAGCGCGAGCATGTGGAGAGGAACTGAGAGTTAGAAAGCTCTGAAATAATAACAGCTAAACCTCAAACGCTAGCGCAGAACCAGGCGTCAATGATGTAGGAGCATGTAATGTAATTTTGAGAATGATTAGATCTGGTTTCTGGAGTCAGACCTGCTCAAACATGAGCTCTCGAAGACGAGCGATCTTGTCTCCATCTTCTGGGTGATTCGTGATGTAGTCCTTTGCAAAAAACGCCTGCAGAGAAAAAAAACACGCAAGTTACACTTGCACAGTGCACACATCAAAATAAAAAAACTAGCATCTAACTTTGATTAACTATGCAGCTATTTACTTGTTACATACGAATCAACTGTACTTTAATCTGTTATTTGTTCAATGTAAATAAATT
The DNA here is from genome assembly GCA_036877625.1 of Ambastaia sidthimunki. Classification (NCBI taxonomy): domain Eukaryota; kingdom Metazoa; phylum Chordata; class Actinopteri; order Cypriniformes; family Botiidae; genus Ambastaia; species Ambastaia sidthimunki. The sequence goes on along the minus strand of JAZGTK010006701.1, from coordinate 6,733 downwards.
GCAAGCAAGAAAAACATCTTTTTAATGTTTCACAGAAAACAGACAGTATGTCTGTATCAAACTTTCAATGTTAGCAGAAGTATCAAACGTTCAATGTAGATTTTTCCCACTGACTGTAATTTGACATTTGACCTCTATACCAGCCTGGTGCAACGCAATGCTGTAACAACCAATGGGAGTGCAGATAGGGAAGGTCACATGATCCACCGTCTGATATGATTGGACACGTCTTTACACAACAGCCATCAGCCGTACAGCAACTCGCCGACACCTGCTGTCTTTCTGAATGCCAAGTTATGGACAAACACTGTTCGCATGCAATGATCCAATGAATTGTTCTGAGTGTTTAAGGAATGGAAGTAAATTATATCTACAAACTGAAATTGCTGTCAGAAGGTAACGCCAACCGAATGCTACCAGAAGACGCATAATTTAATTGCGACCGCTTACAGGCGCAGATCACTTACAGACGCAAATGCAGTTTGAACACGGTGAACTCGCAACTAATTACAGCTGTACCTGCTACCCGGTCAGAACAACACAACTGTGATTCTAGGCTTTTTCTGAGAATAATTTATGAATAAAAACACCTTAATCACATGAACAAACAGGCAAAGTTTTACAAATCTTTATGGTGAGCCAGTTAAAACAGAGAAGCCAGCCAGTATGAAAAACATCAGAGTAAAATATATAATACTTCATTTCCAGGAGGACTGACCTTATAAAGCAGATATAAAGATAAATATTAACAGCAACAGCTGGAAGTTTCAATAAACAACTAATTGGCAATAGTTTGCGTCAGTTGTGTTTGTGTTTTAAAACATCAACTGCTGTTCGTCCTGAACTGAACAACAGCGACAGCAACATCTGAACGGCCTCCAGAAGAATCTTTACTAAACACAAGTGTGTATTCTGAAACACACACAGAATGCGACAAGTGTATCAAGTCTTCTGTTGACATTCTCTGAAGGTAAATACTGCAGTTGCACTAAAGCAAGGTTGCTATGCAACAAGCTTTCACACAAACTGGAAAAAACTGTTGTTTTACACGAGGAGAATATGACTTCCTTGAGAAATTATAGATTTTCTCAGGCTTTCACAGGAGAAACGGACCTTCCTTCAATGTTGCGCTTTTGTTTATATGAGTTTGTAGGCAAGTTTTGGCAAAGATTTCTCTGACGATGTGTGGTGGAACTCTGAGGGTATCCCAGAATTCATTTCAGGCATCCGAAAACTCTTTGGTCTTTGACAGGACATTATGCAATGGAAGTAACGGGAAAACCTTGACATCAATAGTGAACGCAAACCCAAAACACAAACACGTTATTTCTGTGAAAGTTTTGGTTATTTTAACGGTATGGAAAACGAACCTCCTGATAGCGCGCGAGGCCTCCGTTGACGGCGGCGTCGATGACTCCGTTCAGACACATGGTGAGCGGGTTGATGTTTTGCATCTGGCGTGTTTGACACTGCGTGATCAGCGTCCGCAGCTGCAGATTCTTGTTTTCAATCACCTCAATGGCATTTTCCAGAGGACTCACCTCCACCTGAGGCCAGAAACACGCAGCACGTCAAAAAAACAACAACGGCTGCAAGAATCTGATTGGAGAACACTGTTGAGAGATGATCGGCTAAATGCAAGTTAAGTGTGAAACGCGGCCTGCTGTGGGAACGCAGATGCTTGAGCTGCACCAGGTCATGCTGGATTTCACGCTTTTCCGCATTACAAAACATGAAGAACGCAAATCACAATGCAGCAAGCACACGTTGCATTCTCAGAGCTATAGTGGATATTAGGACAAGCAACAGTTCAAAGAAAATGGTCACAACATAAAACAAAAAGGTGTACATGTGATATACATGTCTTGTCATGTCATGCTTGCTTCATGAATCCTGACACATTAGATTTGGTGGCACAGACTTTTAAAGTTTCTGGTTCTAATGAGATGAGAATCATTAGAGACAAAAGCATGACGCAGGATTTAAAAGGTCTCTGTTAATCTCACCAGTTCTCTTCTCTCCACTTCAAACCAGCGAGAGATGCCAGGAAGACTCTGAACGAGGGTCAGCGTCGTCCTCTCCACCCACAAGCTCTGAAATTCAAAAACAAACCCTCATTTACACACACCGCAGTTCAAACTAACAGAGCGAACCAATACAGTTACAACATCTTCCAATAAATAAGGGACTTTGCCTCCTACTGCATGTATAAAACATATCATAAAACATTTATTTTACAGCTTAAACATCTCATTTGCTGGGACAAAGTCATACGGCTCCCTATATTAAATTTCACATTCATAAATTCATTTCCTTTCCATCGTGCCGTTCGATTCACCTGCGTCGGCGTGTGTATAATGTGCAAACTGAGAAGCTTCTTTGTGAATCTCAGATGCTTGATTATGATATTCAAAACCAGCTCTGTCCAATATAATCGTATCATCTGGAACCCGTCTCAGCTGAAGTTTACCTCCAAATGAGATTTTCAGACATTATTACTGGGTGGTAAGTGGACCGGGGTGGCGAGGACCCCCAGTGTCTCTCAAAATGTAATATCTGCCAGGCTAAACTGTTTATTTCGAACACGGCAACCACCGCAGGCCGGAGGAAATCTAACCCCAGTGGTGGATCGGATCCACGCAAGGCCGTGATTGTCTGGGCCAGATATATTGAGCGACAGAAGAAGGGAATGATATTTGAAATGAGTCGGTCTCTCAGCCCCTAAAACTTTAATTAACCTCTCTGGGCTGAGAGTGTGAATAATTCAGCATATGAGGATCCACCTGAGCTCTACACACACTCACACACACACTCACACACAAGATGCTCAGTGAAAGAATGAATCCACGTGAGAAGAAAAATGAGAGGAAAGACAGAAAAGATGTGACTGTGGCCAGAAACTCACCTTGAACTCGTTCTCTTTGTCTTTGGTGCCCTTGTGAAACGGCCGGTCGTAGCGAAACCTCCAGATATGGTTCACCTTGTAGAAGCTCTTGATGTTGTCGTGGACGCCGTCTCGCTGCAGGACCTCCTGGCTGTCTGGGATTGGCGTGACGGCGTAGATCTGCAGGTCTGGGTGAAGAACTGTCAAGGATTCTGGTGTTTACTGTAGATCCTTCCTGCAGTTTTATTTGGATGCATTTTATCACGCACCAGATGAAAGTCACTTAGAAAAGTAACTGCACCCTTGCCCTCGATTATCTGCATGATTTAAAGCGTTACTGATGTCTGCAGATCTTTAACCACTCGGGCTGAACACGTGTGAGAATCTGTTTGCTTTTGCACGCAGCCATGCAACCTGCTAACTGGGTAACCCTCACCTGCGGCACAATCGAGGTTAAGACAAGGTTTATCAAGACAAGCACAGAGTCAGAGTCGCACCGGGCTGAAAATCGATGTTCTTCCTTTCAAAACGCATCCCGGGCTGTGAGCCGACAGGTCGCAGGGGAGTGTTTGTTCAATGAGACGTGTGTCTGGAGGCCAGACGCTCAGTGAGTGTGTGACGTTCCCTTCAGCACAATTAAAGCAGACAGAAGCGGTCAAACTGCATGAGTGCGGCGTTTTGTTATCAGAGCTGGAGATTAATCACTGCTTCTCTGGACGTCTGCCCCGCTCAATTCACATTAATGCGCTGACGGGACGTTGCCTTTGTAAGAAACAAGATGTTGGAGATTTTAACATTTGTGCATTATGATTTCAGACTGCGCTCCCTGCTTTCGCAAACGGTGGGAAGTCACATATCAAATAACCAAATTTCAATGAAATATCAATATTCCAGTAAATGATGCCTATGAGCAACACAACACGACTCGTCAAATTCAACTCACCACCACTCGCCTGTTGACCTTAAAATTGACTTCATGCTACTAGTTAATGCATCCACTAAACAAAATCTGAATTTATCATCTACAGAAAATGTGTGTGCTCGGCTGTGACATCACCTATCAGTAAAACCCATAACAGGGAACTTACACTAGTTAGTTAGTGTGAGCCAGCTAGTATAAGAAGTGTGTGTGTGTGTCTGTGAGAGAGAGAGAGAGAGAGAGAGAGAGAGAGAGAGAGAGAAAGAGAGAGAGACATGAGGATACACTGGGCATCTGCCTGGTAGATGGTTTGATCTGGTTGGTTGACGTGTTGCATTGTGATGGCGTGTGGGAACTCATTGAGCATGCGCTGCTGGAACGCCTCCAGCCGCTCGTAGTCATGACCACGACACACAAACTCTTTATTCTGAGAAACACACACACACACACGAAACACATGCTGGTTAATACTGACACCTAGAGGACAGCAGAGTTACTGACAGTAATGAAACATGCTGAGCTATTATATTAACACACTGTGACACTCACCCTGAGAAAGAAGGGGAACTTTTTCCCGTAGAAACCCACTCTGAAGAACTCGGGCTCCAAGCGTTGCTGGTCCATTATTTTATCGTAAAACGAAGCCTCCATCATCTGTTATCAACAGTTAAACATTTTTATAGCATTTATCTTAGTCTTCATGATGCACTAAAATGTTATTTTACTTTATGACCACATGTATTTCTATGTCTATCACACAACAGGTGACTCACTCTCATTTTGCTGAGGTTTCTGTAATCGTAGAAAGATTCGTACTGGTCCGCCAGCTCTCTGCACAGAATGATGCCATTCTCCCAACACTGAGGGGCACAACAGTAATTTAATTCACCGGCAGTTCCACAAATCACCACATGGAGGCACTATAGTACCAGCAACACACTGATTGTAAGAAAACAGCTGGTGTCATGACAACATCTCTGGCAGTGCAAAATAATATATGCAATCTTTTCTAACCAATTTCAATTAACTAATTCTTTAATTCTAGTTTTAATGTCATTAATTACTTTAATCACCGCAGGTCTAAGTAACTTGTGGACTAATGACACTCACACAAACTTTTAGTACTGTTTTAAAAAGTAAAAACTGTATTGCTCAACTACACATTCTTTCATGAATCATACAGTTCATCAGACTTTCTAAATCCAGAACCAGAGATCCAGACCTTTCCACGGTCAAAGTTCTGGATGATGGTGAGGTGGAGATATTCTTTTCTCTGCCACTCGCTCTGCATCGGGTAGCTCAGAAACTCCCGCAGGGGTCTTTCAGCCCACTCCAGCAGCTCATCGTACAGCAGAAGTGTGTATGAGGCCTCTGCTCACACAAACACACAGTGATGCTGCTGTAGGAATTAGAACTCAAATGGTGTTTACAAATCATTGAGTTCATCGATTTTGATGGAATTTCAACACAAATGTGGCATTTTAAGTGATTTTTAAATGTTCTTACAGTTGTAATAACTGAGCTGTGAATTCATTTGAGTCGTTCGATCACAAAACGTTTGGATTCACACCTGCATGTAGTTAACAGCAGTTATACAGGAAGTTTAAAACAGGTTCTGTTGACGCTGGGGTACCTGTGTAATTCTGAGCCTTCAGGTGCAGCTCATAGAGTTTGTGAATGTAGCGGATGTACATCTCCTCTTTATTCAGCTCTGTTTTATAAAAGTTCTGCAGAAACACACAAAAGAGAGACAGAGAAGACTGAGGGCTTTTCAGAGCTCAAAGAGGCACACAAACACACACACACACACAGGTGATTGTGGGCTAGTTGCTATGGTCACACTCATTCAGATAAAACAGGAAGTTTTGGAGAAGGAACCAGGAAAATCTCTTCAGCTCTTGAGAACTTCAAGATCTCAGAGAGACTGAGACAGATTGAGCTAAAATCTAAACTCAGAAACACCACAGAAGAAAAACTAAATGATGAAACCACAAAAACTCCACCAGAACATTTCAGTTTGTAGTTAGAGAGAGTGTTAAAACTGTATAAGGTTTCATTTATTAGTGTGAGTTAATGCATGAGGTATCATGAAGATAAATGCATTTCAAATTTATTATTATGTATCCAAGATGTTTTAATTTAATTGCATTTTAATTAATTGTAACTTACCAACAGACTGACAGTGCAGCCGATTTTCTTCCCATCTACTTCCCCGAGTTTCATACAGTCCCTGAAAATACACAAATATTTGTCATTTCACAGAATGAAAGAGTGTGTGTGTGTGTGTGTGTGTGTACCACCTGTAGTCCAGCAGTCTCTCCATCAGCCGGGTAACCGTGGCGATGAGGGATATGCCGCTCTCTCTCCACGTCTCTCGCTCAATCTTCTTCAACAGACTGACAGAAAACAAAAAACAAGAGAGTCATACAGCTGCCCACAAGATTACCCATCATGCCTTGTGCACACACACACACCGGTCCAGTACGACAGTGATTCACAAAGCTTACCTAGGATACGGACCAAACAGAGGAATTCTAGTCCAGGACAGCATAGACAAAACAAATTTATATTAATAGATTAATGTTAACAGCTGCCACTCACACCCAGTTAGTACAGTTAGTACAGTTAGTTCAGAAAGTCATGGGAGAGGAGGAAAATGAACTCTATCCACGTCACAACAGAAGCTTTGAGCTTATACAGTTATGAGCAACAGATGAATGTTTGAAACAGATGTTGGTTGGGAATAAAACAAACTTTATTTCATACAGCACTGAACAATCAATGACACTTTGTTACTTCGTGTCTCTTAATGGATTTCAAGAAAATAACTAAACCATTCATATTATATAAATATATATTATATACTATATGTTATAAACTCTGTGTGTGTGTGTGTGTGTGTGTGTGTGTGTGTGTGTGTGTGTATATTA
>JAZGTK010006700.1:0-20428 GCA_036877625.1 Ambastaia sidthimunki | reverse complement strand
CTTTATGTTATTGTTGCTGTTGATATATGTATCAAAGTGACTACTTCGTATACGAGTATAGCAGAGTATAATTTAGTATAGTACAGTATAGATAGATAGACAGACAGTATAGATAGACAGTCAGATAGATAGACATACAGACAGACAGAAAGATTAAGACTGATCGATTGACAGATTTACTAGGGAGATCGAAAGTAGTATTTCAAATACTTCAACGTTTAACCGAGAGAGCACAACTAAACCAGGCTGATTACTTTGCAATAAATAATAAACGTGTTATGTGGTGTTTCATCGCTGATATTATGTGTTTGGCGTTTTATCTCAGAACGGAAAGGCATGCAGATGGATTATTAGATAGAGCCTTGAGGGACATCCTGGTTCAGTTATCAGCACGAAAATATCTGCATTCTCTGATGACAGTTCGTGTAGGGTAAGGGCATTTTAAGCGTTTACCTGCCGTCATCTTTGTTTATTTCTCATTTTATTTTTAATTACAGTGACTTTTCATTGTCCTGTCTTGACTTTCTGTTGTCTTTATTTTCCCCGACTTATTGTGTCTTTGTCTTTGGGCTCGCATGGGCGTGGAATTTTACTGTGAACTATACATTGATGAAACTTGACTATTTTTCCTTTTATTATATTGTCTATGCTACACGAATACGTTGCTTGTTGTCAAAGGAAAAATGTTGAGAGCCGATGCGTCAGAATACATTTAGATTCCAATATGCATTATTTATGAAGCTTGTCTGATGGATTATCTTTCGATACATACTTTATTTCGTTGTAACGTTAACGAAAAAATGTCCCGAAACCTATTTATACCTTTTTATTTCACAACAGCATTTAAATAATATTACATCTGACTCGCCAGGACCATTTAAGGTGTGCTGAAACCTGTTAACACATTTCTAGCCTAATAATGGTTTATATATTTGCAGCGGAGGCAGCAGCGAGGAGGACGAATCCGAATCGTTATCAAAAAGGCATTCGGATGGGATCTTCACCGATATTTACAGTCGTTACCGAAAACAGATGGCCGTCAAGAAGTATTTAGCAGCGGTCTTGGGAAGAAGGTACAGACAGAGAGTTAAAAACAAAGGACGCCGTTTTGCGTATTTGTAGCGCTGACAAAACTGCCCCAACTGCCCTTCCATGTGTACATTCAAAGTCATTCTGATATAACTGAATAATCAGTGAATCGCGCCTGTGTTCTTTAAACATGTATTTATGTATGAAGTAAAGCCATTAAAATGAATATTTTACTAATAACATTGTTTTTCTTTTTGTACAAAAGCACTTGAAACCGCACAGTTATACTTTGTGGACCAACCTTTTAGTTTCGTGTATATAGCTATATATGTTGAAAACAAAAGGCAACAAAACATCAAGAAAAAAAAAGAAAAAAAATGTGCACCTTGGACGTTATGCGCCTGATATCTTTTCAAATTCATCATCATATGCAGAAAATAAATAGATTTTAAAAGACAATCAAAGTTCTGAATGTTATACTTATTTTTGTAATCTGCTATAAAGAATAGAGTCTTATTTTATTCAAAGTCTGCCCAGGGAGGTTACAAACATACTCTGTAAATTACAGGGCTGTTTCAATTGTTGTGACTCCCCCCTAAAAGGGGAGCAGGAGAGGGATATAAAGTAGCTGGCATATCTTTCTTAGTCTACTCATTTGTGAACTGTACTTCAAATCACATGTCTTATCCAAATGGAATGTGATTGTCTTGCCTGTGTTTGTGATAGGAGCCAATAGCAAGTATGCCTGACTGAAAAGATTGATACTGGAGTAACTGTAGTGTTGATATATATATATATATTTACATATTTTCTTAGTGGCTTTTCTTTCTACTGTTTAATTTAGTGAGTTACATCTCATCTGTGTGCATGCTATACTTTTAACGTATGCATGCGTGTTCTTTCCATTTCTTTGTTACCCATACAGTTCCATTCAAATCTGTTCCATGCTCATTGCATTGGACCTTCCATTAGTGATTTGAATAATTCTGTCTCTGAGGAAGCAGGAGTTGTTGTCTTTGTCTTCAAAAGAACACACAACATCGTCAAGTAAAGTCACTGCCATTGAGAATTAAATTGAACCCAACACGCCCTAACATTCTTCAATGCATGCTCCACTGAGCCCCTAAAATGTGTTGTGGAATTGGCACGTCAAACTCTTTGCATGTTTTTCAAGATCTTTGTAGATGGCTTTGCGTCATTTCTGACCCGTGGTGAGCCTTGTTCTTATGTTTTGTAACAGAAGCTGTGAATGCCTTCGTATGTGCTATCTGCAGTTAGACAGAATTGTATCTAATGCCACCACAATTAAAAAAAAAACTTGTGTTAAGGTTGTGTGTTAAAATGTGCCGGTGAACAAATAAGACATGGCATTTCTCAGTCTGTGTAATCTACAGCAAATCTAGTGGGTGGTGCCCTCATCTCCATTGACTTCATAGTGAAAGCTTGTTCAGTGGTGGTCTTAATTGCTGTTAATGCTTCTAAAAATAGGATAAAATATGCTTGACACTTTCATTTATCACCCATTGTAGACCTAGAAAAAATCAATTGTGTTAATGCTTATCTGTAACTGGTGCTGATGACTGAGGGAATGTGAGATGGAGAGAATGGGGGCGGTCCTTGTGAACCTTAGAGTGACCATTTTCATATTCATTATCCACACGAGCGAATAGCAGACAGATATTGCATGTTCGGGATAGACGTCCTCTTGTAGGTATAGATGAGGGTCAGACATTTCACCCATCATCACTACAGAGGGACACATTCCTTGTTTTTCATATTACCATATATTTTGGGAACGCCTGCATGGCATTCAGTATATTTTTCCTTATTTGAAAATCAGGTCTTATTCATCCACTAATTCAATATGTAAACCGTTGTCCCAGGCATGAAATCAATCTTTCTTCAATTTGGCACTGTCCCCCAGGCTTTATGCGAGTATGAATGTGTTTCTGAGAATGTTATGTGAGAAGTGTGTGTGTGTGTTGGGAGGGTGGGAGGTGAATGTATGCGTATGTGTGTCTTTGTGCGAACATAATGTTATGAAAGATTATATGGTTTCCTGGCTTTGGTGCCTTGTGACAACATATGATAAAAATCGCCACTTATCACGGATGGCAATTTTAGTGGCCCTACAATGCTGCAAACTATTAGGTCCATTTCACTAACTTCATCTTTTCTTCTTTTCTTTTAAAACTTGGTTCAGCTAATGATTTCATTAGAGCTGAAAAGCATGGCCAGCATATATTGTGATCAACTATTACTGAACTGGTGTAAAAGTATTAATTGTCTGGATTGTTTAAGCTGATGAATGTGTGTAAATGTGGCAAGCACGTGTTTATGTTTCGCTCTACTCAGTAACTATCTCATTGTAGCCCAACTAATGTAGAGGTCCATGAATCCTAGCTAGGTTTTGTGTTGTTTCCTGTTGCATTGTTTGAGGGTTTTTTGAAAGCGAGTGGAAAACCTGATGGATCACAGCACAGCCTGTTGTGTACATTTTTGACAGCGCCAAAAGCCTTAATGTGAAACTTTTATCTATACCTGAAACATTATATGTGACAAGTGAATATTAGCAAGTGACATCATCCTATTAACACATATAACTCCCTAGGGGGTGACATTTTTAAATGTTAAAAAAGTGTTGTAAGATTTGTATGAATAAATTTTTGTAACCAACACGATTTCTAATGGATGTCTAATCTTTGGAACGTTCCACTGTAAATGCCTCAGCCCATGTAAACACACAGCTTGTGTGTTTCTGGATGAAGCTGCTTTCATCTGCACAACCACACGAGGAAGCTCACGCTGTGACACTAATGATAGACCAAAACCACTGCTGTTCAAGATGTGTCATTAATCTAATTTAGATAGTATGAATCTCTATACATCACTATGGCTGAGCTGAGTGACTGTGACATGGATTTAATTTGTACTCACAATATTGAGAACATTGGAAATAGCATTATGTCAATAATCCTGGGCAGATAGATCAAGAGCAACTCTCAACGATCCACCCACTTAAACACTGGCAGGAAAACACACGCTCATACATATGCATACATGCATGCATGCACACAGAGTACAATGCAAAGATTTTAAACTCGTACTGTAAACAAAGACAGAGCAAACAAGAGCAAACAGTCACATATGTGTGGAAAACGAGACATAATAAACTGAATAAGCTGTATCTATCAATAAAATTACACTGGGGGCAGAAGATTGCAGAAGATTCTGTGCTGTCCAGGAATTAAGATGACTCATGGCACTGAGGAGACATTAAACTTCTCCATGATGTGTCTCTGGAACCATTTCCGGTCGACTACAGAGGTAAGTCAAACATCTCATCATGGGAGTCTGAGTTACAAAATTAAAAGGGCCTGATAAATTATAATTATCAAAATCCAGAAAGTTTTTGATCTCCTTAGCAAATCCTTCTTCAGATATGGAAAAGCAATACAACATAAAAACTCAAAAGCATTATTTTAAAAAGGACAAGAAAATCAAATCAAAACACTGTAAATTTGATTTCAGGCATTCTATTTTTTCATTTAAGCCAATGAGAAGAAAACTAAATAAAAACAGATCAGCCTCTTGATACAGAAATATGTGTCACAAATATATTTGACTTTAGGTCATACAGATTAAGTTTCCAGTTTCTTCTGATCACAATATTGTGGTGTGCTTCACTCAATAAATGAGAACTCTGTCTATTGCTGTGTCCATCTTGGAAAGAAAGTCTATCTAAGTAGATCCTACAAGTTACTCAGACTGCCAGTACTGAGAGCCCTTACTACTCACTCTCTGTCTTCTTATATCTCTCGTTCTCCTTCCTGCCTTCCAGCCATCCATGTAATCTTCTGAGAAGAGACCCTTAGTCAATCTTATTTATCTTATGGAAGTGTGGCCACGGTGGACAAAGTGTCACTCGTGTATCTCATAATGTCAAAAACATTGCAATGGCACTAGTAAATAAAACCTATAGCTTGAAGATACCCATTGAGAAACCTTCTGCCCAAAAGAGGCCTGGAGACAAGTGGTAATGGAATCACTTCTTACCCAACTAGACGATAATGGAAACACTGCTTACCCTACTAGATACAATATAGAAGATCATGAGGAAGCTACAGGGGCTATTTTACAGCTATCACACATGAAGTATAGGCTTATACATTTCTTGTGGATATATTAAACAATACTCAAGAAAACAATTTCTCAGTTATCTATGAGTCTTTACAGGTTTCTATGATCAGCATTGGGAGTTTCCATGATTGCTCTCAAGCTACCACATATAAAAATAGAGGTCCCTGTTGCATGGTAGTGTTGTCCTGGTGCACATTCTCTCTGACTGAGAGACAAAAGATGAGAGTGGAACTCGACCCGTGGGACCGGTCTGAGGGTGTGGCTATAGATCCATTAGTGCGATCTGATCCGGTGGTTCATGCAGATGGCAGATCCTTATTCCCATAGTCAGCTAACCTAATCAGGGAAGTGTTGCTGAGCAACAGGCCACAAAGGAATATGTGTATTTGTGTTTGTGTATCTGTAGGTAAGCCTGTGTACACACCTAGTTTGATGTTGACTCTGAGAAAACTTTAAGGGAATTTGCTTTTGGATATTCCCTGGATTTCTTTGAAATTCCAAAGACAATAAGCTCCTGTTATTCTCATTTATATTGATTTTTATAAGAAAGCAGTTTTAACAACGCTAGTTATTCAAGATCTGTTTGTCATATAAAACTTATGTACACTGCACATTCATTTTTCCAGGTTAAGTTTCAAGGTAAGGTGTAGAAAAAATCTTCAAGCTGTATTTATATGGGCCTCAAAGGACCCACAGCAGAGCCACCCATCCTTCAATTAAACCTGTGAAAACAAGAGGCAGGCAGAAATCATGCTGGGAGCCTCCATCTTAGCCTTGTACTTGTTGGTTCCCCCTTCTTACTATATTATTTATGTTGCCCCCCACCACACTCCTGAGGTGCTGAGGCTTCTGGGTTGATGGGTGTGAAGTGGGGGCTATGGAAGGTTTTCCAGTTGGGTGAACCCACCCCAGCTCTTTCTATTGTGTGTCCCCCATTGCTTGTAAAATGTGACAGGCTTATATGGCTGCACGCATGTGCACACACACCTGAACACACTCCCTTGGGGAGTAATTTGCAGTCACACAACAATATGTCAAAGGTAAATCTGTGGTCTTGGTAATTGGGGAGGTTGGGACTGGTGCCTAAGACTTTATTTTTTGTGTAGTCTCACGTAACCACCTCTTTGACCGTGATAAAGGGTTAAAATAGCCAAGAACCGCCCATTTAGACAAGAAGAGCCATCTTAACTGGCATGTTAAGAGATCAATCACAATTTGTTTTGCTTTAACATGTTGTCGAGGAGAAGGGATATCAGAGATATACCACAATAACAGACCATCATAAAAAAAATTACATACTAAAATCCTATGTGTGTCCTTATGTATCAGCCAGTCAGATTACTGTTTACTAGAAAAGTATTTTTCTTTTAAGTATTTTTGTGTGCAATATGCATCAGACAGTTAGCGAACAGTTTGTGGGTGTGCCGTCTGAACCTTTTGAATTTTTTTGTGGGCCTCTTGGTTTATTTTAAGCACAGTCAAGATGTTGTAGTGGCACCAGTGAGTAGCTACTGATTCAGCCCCTTGTTTCATGTTCAGACCAAAGGCTAAGACAGAGACCGCCCAGCAATTCATTCTGTAATGCACTATGCAACCTCCAATATAATACAAGCACCTCACAACTATGAATCACTCAGCAGTGGCCGTTTAAAGGCCAAGGGGCCGGCCTTCTCTCACCCTGGCCTAGACTGAACCGGTTCAGTGTTCCAATAGTCCCTCTTAGCGAGCTGGTGCTGCTGTCGGATCTGTCAAAGAGCACAAAGCTGCCGATGACACGCTGTCTTTCTCCAGGGAATGGGGGGCACACTTACACAGAAGAGAGAGCAGCGAGACGTAACTCCCCTTGACACTGACATGAGATCATCCCTAAACGCATGTTTATCCTGAAATCAAAATATCTAGTTTGGTTTTCTCTGCTTTTTAGCATGCATCAGTCTATGTTCATTACGTGCAAATGATGTGCATCTGTATTGATATCACTCCTGACACTGTTTAAATGTGGGCAAAAGTGCTGCTGTGAATATTTGTGGATGACACCAGGAAATGAGTGTTGCTAAGCCACAGGAGTTTGACGGATACGATGCTAGAATAAAACAGGAAGGAACGGGGGAAAACTAAAGCTTGCGAGGAAGAATGTTGAAACAGTGAGTGGCAGGAGCTGCTAGTTTACCTGAAACAACAGACTGGAATTAACAGTGTGTGGGTCCTATGTTTAGAGACCACTGATGAGTCACACCTATTTTTACATTCGAGTTTTAGAGTTATATTATTTTCACATTGCTGTTGCACATTAAGTGCTTTGCTGAGTATGTAGCAACATTTGAAACAAAAACCCTGTTTGTTGCACATTTCAAGAGCGGTGAAAATAAGAAACAGATCTAAGAACAGCTTGTGGTGCTGTCAATCGTGTTGAACTATGTGATCAGTTTATTGGAGCTGAACAGCTTAAAGAAACAGTTTACTAAAAATGGAAACTGGCATCATTTTCTTATTTTTAAAATGAGACAAATCCAAGTCCAATGCTTTTGTGAAACACAACAGGAATTTTGAGTAGAAATCTACTGTTTTTGCATGCAATTATAATAAATGGGGGTGGTAGCTAAAAGGATGTAAAAGCACAAAAAGTATCATAACTGTATCTTTGTGTGTTGAACTGACCAAAAGTAATTATTCACTGAATATTTTTACATGAACTCTGCTTTGCTCTTTGATAAAATCTGGAAGTAGCAACGATCAAATAGCGTCTGATTTGCATACAAACTGTTCTTTTGAATAAAAAAGAACAATTTGTTCTTTTTAATTAATTGGTTTATCCAAATCACAAAACTATTATGAACAATCCATTCAACAGACAGCATGAAAGTAATGACAAAATCTTTTTCTTTTGTTGGTGTGCTATTTTTTTAGCAATGTTCAGCTTGTAACTACCACTTTCTTCTGGTACAACTGTAACATAAAGCTTCATCAAACAGCAAACATCCACAAACTCTGTTTCCACTTGTTGTATTGTGTATGTATGTATATATATCCCATCATGCACCACCCAAAACATTATATCCTCAGGACCTACCACAGATGACAGACCTTTTGTATCTCCAGCTTATTGCTCTAGCAAATGAAACAGTATAAGTTGTCTTTTTCTCCTGATCCCTCACAAACAAATATAAGCTGAGCATTACTGCCATCTTGCTGCAGAAAAGCTTCTCGTTGACAGTGACAGAGGCAGGCGGCACAGTGGGTGGGCTGCCAAAAACAGAGACATCCAAAGAGAGTGGGCTTATGGAGTTTCAGAGGGCTGGAGATGTGTTGGCAACATTACTGTCTGCGTCTGGATTTTGATGACAGGTAAAATACACAGGTACTTGGCATATCCGTCACTAAGGAGAATTGGGAAGTGGTTTGCATTACTTCAGGGAGGCAAATATCTCTTCCTGAGATAGTGTGGGCAGCATCTGTCCCCAATTTTTCTGAGTGGAATTAACCAAGCCCTCATTTCTTGGACACACACCCACCCGCTCATCTCACCACATCTGTTTCTGTGCAGAATGATATTGATTTTGCGAACAAGAAATTGTAATAATGAATAAAAGTTAGAAATCCAAACACACTGGACACAAACTCTTTCCTCTTTGACTCTAGGTGGCAAATGCACTTCTGAAGGAAGGGGAAATACAAATAATTAAACAATATTACGTGATGAGCAATAGCTCTGTTGTACTGAATATCAGCATGGCTGCGATTTGGTGGTAGACATGAGGCTGCAGGTGCTCACTGTCATTAAATAACCATTACATTTTTAATACTGAGTAGCAAACATTTTACACCTAATATGGTTAAGTTTTGTCTATTTTTAAAATAATTCCTTAAGAAAGCAAAGAAGGAACTGCCGTCAGTGGGCATGTGTCGCCAAGCAACACAGACTGACAGACTGTCTGGAATGCCACAAACAAAGATAAGCAGAGTGATACATACAGTGAAACGTCTCAGTGCTGTTAAAATAAATATTAACATTCTTGGAACACGTCTTGTCCAATCAGATTAGAGGACCGGAACTATTGTACAAAATATGTACATTGATATGACACGCACGAGGCAGAAAAATAAAGTCAACCTGTCATTAGTTTCTCATTTGCAGAGGTAAAGGGGCTAAAGAGACAGCTAAAAATAATCTCTGCTTGTCAAGCATAACTGTCAGCTGGTTCAGGGCAAAAGTCAAGGTTGATGCATTACGTACACACAGAGCTCCAAATAATGAAAGCAAATCAGGAGAATTGAGTGAGGTTGAGCTTAACTGACAGATCTCTTATATAGATATTTCTCTCTCTCTATGTGTTTGTATAAAGGTATGTCTCTCCACTTCTGGGTCACGCAATTGCTGTGCATTATTTATCTGGTCTTGACTTACTTCTCATTTATTGTTTATGAATGAAATGCTTATTGCACAAAATCGTACACAAAGAATAACTGTGATATTATTCATAACAGGGCAAAAGTATGATTTCCTCCTTGGTAAACAATGTAAGAAGAAATTTGTCCCTACTAGCCACATCCTGTCAGATGAGCAGATGCTGTTTAACTAAAGCAAGGCAAGCAGCAAAGTCTTTTCTTTGACAAATGAGCTAAAATAGATGCTAGACACAGTGTGAATTAGATGGAGAAGGGGCAATGCACCATAAGGTTCCTCATTCACACCTGTGAAAGACAGACCATATTCCCAAAGGAGGCCAGATCCAAGCAGCTCAACGGTAGGACATGTTTCTGCCTGTGCTATGGGGTTTCTGTCATCTCTGTCTATCTTACACCCTCTGTTTCTGTTACCTTCCTTCTGTTTCTGTAGCAATTTGCCCACGTCTCCAGCACTGAATTCCATAACATTAATACGAGACGTTTAGTATAAACATGTTTGGAGTAGTCATTTATGTGCATGAGAAAACAAGAACTGGGCTTCAAGGAATCTTGCTCCAAGCAGGGATGGCCTGCGGGGCCCTAGGTGGGATTATGGAAATGGGCCCTGCAGGTGTAAAAATGGTTATGAAACAGTTCATAGAACCTCTGCAACATGGCGGTTTCTATTTAAAGCACACAATAAAAACCCTTTATAAAGTGGAAATGTGCATTTGTTACCTTAAGAAGCTGTTTCTACATGATCTGATCTTTAAAAGTTATATTTGTTGGTATTAAAGGTTGCAGTCAGGTTAATCTAAAAAGAAATATTGCTTTTCGCCATAACAAAGTGTATTAGACTATCAACACTAAGTGTTTCATAGCAGAAATGTATATATAAACTACAAAAATATATACAAAATGCCTATTATAAAAAAACTAATTCAGCAGTAAACTAACTCCATCACAAACTGCAGACAACTGCTATAAGAACAAATGAGGTCTGAACATATAAATAATTCTTCCATTTCTCCTCTTTATTCATTAATACTGTATAAATTTTAATGTCAAATCATGTTTAATATTTATAATAGCTTAAAATTAAATCTCAGTGATGTTTAACAGGCACACAGCGTTTATATGTGGCCTTACAGACAGGGTGGGGCAACGTTAACTTCAGTGATGTTATTATGGAATGCAGACAGTTGTTTTAGCACCAATTAGACCATCATTAATAGCTTATATATCTGTGTTAAAAGTGACAATTAGCACATTATCACTGACCCCCACGTCACAAAATCTACAGGGATATACAGAAGGCCTCTATTCCGCTTCAAACAAAGAACTAAAGGCTCTCTTTGGATGACTTTGGATGAATGAGTCAATGCTTAGTTAATACATTGGCAGACAGGGTTAAACAATTTCAACCACAAAGACAAATGCCCCTTGTTTTAAAGCAGGGGCAGAATTATTGATCCCTTGTTCACAAACACCCGGTGTCAGCAAAGTTCTGTTTTAATACACGCCGTGGCTTAAAGTGCAAACAAGACACAAGGAACCCTTGTTTCAGTCTTAATATTATCGAATCAGACATGTTTGTTTCTATTTCTAGCAGAGTAAGCAACCCCACACGATTGCTATTTATGTTTGATTTATACACGCATCCTTGAAATCCAAATTAAGTAAGAGCTCAGCATGTGTCCGGCCCCAAATCTGGCAGTGATTGTCATGTTGCATGGGAGGTTGTTTCATATCTGTGGTAATAGGCGAGTCTCCAGGGACGGCCTCCACCAGCCGATCTCCTCTCACGTGTGACAGATTACATATACAACCGTGAGTGAGATGCTGGTTAATGAGAAACACTGTGTGCTTAACGTCAGCACAGTGTACATTAAGAAAAACAAATTTCATGTTGCTTTAGGCTAATAGTTTGCTACTAATATACCAACAGACTTCTAAAAAATACTATATATTTCAAAATTACTTGAAGCTATTAGGCATTTTGTGAAGATAATGAACTGTGAGTTAGGATAAGAAAGCTAACTGTTTTTGTAAAGATTTGTTTTTGTTTGGCCAACAAAAAAGGTTTACTTGAGTCATAAATGCCACACTAAGTTACACCAATCAGATGAACGGAAAAATAAAACTACTTTCTCTAGAAGTGAGAGAAAAAAGAAAAAAATGTGACAAACCATTTCAAATATATTGAAAAACTACACTTACATGTTAGGGGACCAGAACATACAAATAAATGGGGGGTCAACCCCTCCATGAAAGTTAATTAAATCAGCCTTTTATGTTAACACCTGGGGCCCGTGACTAGGGCCTGTCAGAATTTTGCATGCAGTCACATGGTCACACCCAGTTGCTCAAACATGTATAGGAAGTCCCCCCTCATATATTGGGGGCCCTATCCTTTGTTGTGTCAGATGGCAGATGCGGCCCCTCTGTAAATCTAATAGAGACGTGGTCCAGAGCTGGGGGGCTGGGTGTGTATGTGTAGGGGCGGTTCTGGCTGTCACCACACTTGTATTATGAGGAGCGTGTGCTCTCTGCTCTCCTTATTAGTGGGCTCCATGTGTCACTGGTGTCAGTGGTTAATCCCAGTGTCCCCCGGGGAATCCCACCCTGTCCCAGACCAGTCGCCCCACATCGACAGATGGGACTTTTTCTGCATACTAATCAAAGCCAAAGACTTGTTTGTTCCTACCTCTGCCTGCACTGCATGATGGGACAGCATAATGATGCAATCAGTGACCAAGTAGAGAAAGACATTTAATTAAAGTTAAAGCACCTCAAAAAAATATACAATTTGGTGACATGATCAAGTACAGCTTTTATTTTATAATTAATACAATTATATAATTAATAAAAGGTATAAAAATAGTTAGATGACTGCTGTTCATATTTATAAACGTTTAAACTGTAAGGCTACAAAGTGTACAGTTTTATAGACTACAACACTCAAACTTAATCTAATTGAATAAATAAGCAAGATTAAAACATGATTTATGCTACCTATGATGTTAACATCCACCTCTGTAAGTGAGAATGTGAAATGCTTTTCATGTAGTCTATATGAGGTGAAAAGCAATATAAAGTTTTGACTTAACTTGTTTCTCTCTTATTATGAAGGATAGAGAGTCTTCAGCTCTCAAGAGCAGGAAGTGAATTCTAATTATAGCAAGAAGACTTTAGATATCCCACTCACAGCCTACATAACAAACAGACAGCAGCCTGAGTCTAAAAACTGCCAGTGATACAGAGGAACCTGCTATCAAAGACTTCAGACTTCGGAATTTCCGAGTCATATGTTCTTACGCCTTCAGTTTACTGTACAAAGAGTTTGATATTCGCTATTTATTGTAAGTCATTTAAATGCCTCTAAATGAATTGGGTAAATATACCGTTACATGATCAAGCATGTAAAACAGAGTAATGCTCTATTGACCACAAGAAGGCAGAACAATTAATGCAACAAAGAATAATGATTCACTTTAAATTTTGGCCCCACTCATGTGAGTCAGTAAACCGTGAGTAACTGCACAAAAGACCACCCACAGCGTGTCATTAAATAGTAAATGAGCAAAAGTAGGGGCAAGCACAGAAACGCAGACGGCAATATGAAGGCATAAGTATAATCTTAAAATGTCATGCTGTTCCTGCTTTGTAACCATTCTGAGCCCTTAAATAAATGAGGATCAAATTCAGTTGTGGGTGACAAAATTTTCAGTGCCAGTTCTTGGAAATACTAAATGACACAGAGGGGGGACATAACCACTACAGACAATGGGGGGGGGGAATAATTAAAGGGATTTTTAATGGTTAGTTCTTAAATTATTACATTTTGGCTCTTCAACGCTGAATATGTTGTTATACAATTGGCCTCTGTTATACAGAAACCGCATTTAAGATGCCCTGTTCAGGGACAGCTCTCAAAGATTTGCTGTTACTTTAGTTTTTTTGCGGCCAGGAGGCTGCCTTACTTATAATGATTTAGAGAAATAATAGCAAAATGGGACAGGTGTGAAAACAATCTTCTCATTAGTACGATCATCAACCGACAAAAAACTGCAATAAAACCTTCATTGAGACCGACCACAGAGATCTCTGCATCAGTTTCATTAATGTCGGTTATTTGCAGAAACGCATAGCATTTTCTCCACTCTCCAAGGGCTGTATGGCAAAAAAGGGACATTTGTCTGCATGAATATTAAATTTTTTCCCCCTTCTGGTCCAATATAAATAATTAATGAGGATGCACTTAGGAAACCAGCATCTCAGAGGCACTTACCAACATGTGTCCTTCAAATCCACAAAGGTTTTGTCTCCTGATGTAGGAGAAATTACAACCCCCTCCCACCATGCCCCTTCAACCCAAACAAACAACACAAAGGTGTTTGATCTCTGAAACAATCACCAACATTGTGAAGGGAACTTTTGAAGCCCCTGGATGAGGTCTTCTGTGTGGAGCTTTCAGGTGAGGTTACTTTGAAACCACATGAAGTTCATGTCTGCTGCATACCTTTCTTCATTTACCTCAGCTCGGAGGCAATATACAGGAATTCCCCCTGCGTGATCCGTGAGGGGCTTTGACTGCACGCTCAACAGATGGCTGTGAGGTAGCGTTGCTAAGCGACTGGTCATCACCGATCCCACATCTCGCTCTGGTGAAATCTCTCCCGCATTATGAACTTATTTACAATGATAACGCTTTTCATTTGAATAATCACTCTCTGACTGGTGCGATGAAAGACTAATACAGCGAGGCATTTTAAGTCATTTATTTAAGAACTCTACCCCAATTAGACAGGTAAAGTCACTCATGAATAACAAAACTTGACAGTTATTATAAAGTAGGATAGATGATAAAGAGATAAAGGGACATTCTGGGTAAATTAACAAAACCTCATTAGCATACAGAGATTAGGAAATATTATACATCTCAGCAAGCAAACACATGGCAAGGATTAGGCTTTCCTGTGGCTTAACTGGTAGAGACGATGCCAGCAACATCAAGGTCACAGGTTCAATTCCTAGGAAATGCATGCATTATACTGAAAAAGTGTAGCCTGAATGCATTATAGGTCAATTTAGGTGACCTACCAAATACATTATACTAATAAATGATTGGTTACCATAACATTATGGTAAATGTAAATGATTTATAAGAACCCTTCCTGACTGGGAAAAATGGACCAAATATGCAACATCTCATAGACCTGATTTTATTCTTTAATTAAAATTCTTATGTAAAGAAAGATCACTCCCTATATGTACATAGTTTTTTGTTGTTGTTTTAGTTTTAGTTTTTTTCTTAAAATACACACATCTTAAGTAATCTTTGAATGTATATATTGGCACATATATGTATCTATACTTACATTCACAGATAGGTACATATCTATAAGTTTTTATAAGAGGATTTTACATGTACAATGTCTGACGTGCATCTGAGGAAAATGTAACGTTAAATTGAAAAGTAAATAAAATAATAATAAAAGAGGCCACAGAAAAGTAAAAAAAGAACCCTTCCAGAAAGATTTAATGTAAATAAAAAGAAAGAACAGATAAGATAATCTTTAAATGAGAAGAGTTTATAGATCTAAAACCAGAGCACAGAAGAATTCATCTCAAAACAGCTTAAGCAGCTTACAATGAGACCACGTCCTTATTCCAAGACTCTGTAAGAAAGAACACAAGCGGTATGTTTATAAATGGGCAAAAGAAACTGGACTACAGGACTACTGTGTTCAACTCAGTGTCTGAGAAATGGATGTGAAATTCCTTCATCTAAAAATAAGCTTTAAAAGTGGCTTCTCATTTCATTCCTCACTTTCCATTCTCTGGAAATGCAGCGGACAGATGATTCACTCCAAGGAGGAGGAGTGGGAGGTAAATAGACTTTAACAGACAAAATAACACAGACGAATACATGGTTTCCCTCATTCCTCTCATTCACACACAAACAAACACAGTACCGTTCTATTCACGTACACACAGTTCCGATGGTTCTACTTTGATACCCGTTGACGATGCAGAAAACAGCAAAACAAACATGAACAGATGGATGGATGCATACAGAGAACAAAGACCTAATAACATGCAGGAAGATAAACAGCCTTTCCAGTTCTGTGCATAAATAAATACACTTCATTAAATAAAATATGCTGAAAACAATCTTTTTGAAAGTATATGCAATCAAACTGTGTCTTATACTCAATGTTTTCTCATGCCCTTTTGCTAATAGGCTTTACTGAAATACCAGGAATCTTTGCAATAACAATATAGTCTTATTAGTTTAATTTGTCTGTAGTTGTATCTGGGGGTATAAAGTTAACAGACCCTATAGGCACAGAGCAAAGCTTTCATTTCTCTTGCAAGAGGAGAAGAAAGTGATTTTGTTTCCACGAAATGACTTTACACACCACTTAACTGCATGAAACGTCAAGCACACGTATGTCTGAGGCTCCCATTTGGGACATCAAACAAGGTAACACGCTAGCAACCCTATGACACATCCAATTCCCAGATAAACAACCATGACAGTGACAAATATTCCCTAACCCCTTTAATAAATATATAATACATTTATCTGTGGGGGCATCAGAAGATAAATAAATAAGCAGATGAAAGGAGGTACAAGTCACAAATCTCTCTCCTTCAGATGTGAACGAGTGAAGGAGTAAACTTGAAAGGCATTGTGTTTCTGAATGACAGTGTACTTGCTATGCTAACATTTTTTTATCCAAATCTCACAGTAAGCTAATCATGCCACACAGAGGCAAAAACACAGTCTGGCTGCAGGCTGGTAATGTATACTGGAACAGGATTTGCAATGAAGTTACAATGCCAAGCCTAAATAAAGTTTGCGAAGACGGTTTGTATTTAAGCATCTGATGTTAGTTATGGGTTTCAAGATATATCTGTCTGAGAAACCCTCGTGTTCTGCTGAGATCAAAACTCAGTAGACAAATATTATTACAGCTTTATCCCTCTGCAGACATAAGCTTTTAGTAAACGTGACAGGTATGCCTTCTAGTATTATTGCTTCTGTCACAGGTCAATTTCAACACAGCAAATCACATTGCAAAAAATACAAAGAAATTAAAACAATGGACAGAAGTGTATTTCTATAGTGTATACCAAGGAAAATTGTATTACAGTTTTATGTTTTATATCTCTCTGAGAGTCTCTGAGATGCAAACCTAAGTAATTTAATCTTTTTATGAAGGACAACTAAAGCTTGTGAACAAGTTAATATTGTGTAAGTTCTCATAAAATGAGAAAAAGTCACAAAGTATTTGGCTGACACTTAAATGTGAAGCATTTGTATTCAAGCTATCAAAATGGTTCTAAGAGTCTCTTCTGTTTGAGAGCCTAAACAGAACATGAAGGTTGAAAACATCAACAGCCACTACAAATATTTGCATTCTAGAACTGAAGATGGTGAGTTTTAAAACCACATTTCAATATTTGAAAATGTGTGCAGCACAATTAAACTCAAGATACAGTTATGTAATGTGTTGATTCTGTGTGTTGAAAACAGGAGGCCTGTTTACTGCCTGATGGAAAAGATTTGCACACGCCTGTACAACTTGGCCATTACCTGAGAAGCCCACACCAATGAGAGCCCTGCATTATCAGCATGAATGTGTGAGTACGGATGTGTGGGCGACTGACTCTTATTAGTGGGATGTCCACAGAGGGTCGATATAGCCTGAGCTTACCGATGTCCCACTGCAGTCCCCCACACTGTCCTGTTCTGACATATCATCAGAGCAGTTAATCACAGTGCCTCCAGCTCACTGCATGCTTAATCACTTTGGGGGTGGCCATAAAGTGGAATAAACAGCTCTAGCACAAATGCCAATACAGTCTTTTAGTTGTCATTATATTCTTGCTTTTTTGTTATTCACAGTACCAGTGTGGTTTTGGGAAGTTATGTGGTACACATTTACATTAAATATGTTAATACTTTTTTGTTAATAATATCATGCAGTATAAATGTGAGAGAGTGTGGAATGTGTGTGTGAGTGTGTGTGTGTGTGTGTGTGTGTGTGAGTTAGAGAGAAAGAAAAAAGAGAGAAAGAGCAAGAGAGAGAGAGAGAGAGATGTTCTAATAAATGGCAGGATATGTGCTGAAATTTTCTCATGACTGAGAGTTTACACTGCAGGTACACCTAATCCAGCCGATTTCTGCCTGTCTGTCCTTGAAAGCAGTGCAAACAACACATTTCATAACTGAAAAGCAGCCCTCAAAAACACAATAAAGGAGAATATTAAAGGAAATGAAAGAAAAGAAAAAAGAAAAGATACAACTAAAGAAAAACTAAAGAAGAAACAGAAAAAACGAAGTATAAAGTCAAAATTAAAGAAACGTGCATAGAAAAAAGAAAATAGCTTAGTTAACAACTGCAAGTTTCCGCTTTTACACTGGGAATAATAAAACATTAATGTGCGAATCTTTGTGTGTTAAAATGTGAAAGGGAGATGTTTGTTTAAAATATGATAAGCCCACAGGAAAACTGTCTGAACACAGCAACATCTGCACCACAATCTTAAAGTGTGGAAGTGAGCAGCATTACAATAAAACACTAAATAAAATTTTAATTCCAGCATTTATGTGGGCAATAATTATGCGCTTAACTGTTTCTCGTCTGTTCCCACAGGTCTCTTGATGGTTAACTGATACAAACAACTCAGCCTTAACTGAGCCTTAAAGGCCAGTCGGTGTTGCTGGCCTGGCACATAATGGTCATTCAAGTGACTTTGAAAGTGCTAAGACATCAATAACTGAATGAATTAAACATCCTTTTTACACATATTTTTGTCTAAGAAAATCACTTGGTGGCTGTCATAAGTCATTATCTATGCCTCATGCCATCAATTAAGGCTGTGGACTAACCACAGCCCCTTTTATTCCTACAGGAGAGCCAGTTCTCTGATGAATGTATGTTACACAGCTATTGTGTCTCTCGTCTCCAGCAGGGAGTCTTGTACGGTGATTGTGCATTGAGTCTGGCTCTCACACTTCTGGAGAGGAACTATCCCTGCTGCTCTTTGGATTCCACCATGCACTCCCACAGTGATCTCCACAGTCTTCCCTATCCACCATCTTATAGCTGAGCTATTGACTCTGTGCCTCTTGATGGTCTTTACAAAGGTCTTTACAAAGGCCAACCTCCCATTTTAAAAGTCCAAATCATCAGGAGCAGACCAATGAAAAGAAAAAAGCTGGGTTCTTTACTTGAGGACAGTACAAGAAATGCTACAGAAGTATTGAGAATTTTTGGTATAATATTGCTGTAAGGCAGCAATCTCATAAATCTCATATAGAGTACAGCTACCCACGAGAATCAAGATCTTTATCAATCTCACGAAGACATACTCGACCTCATTTATCAAGCGAGATTAACTGTCAGCTTGGATGCATTTCAAGGTGGCTAAATTTTGTGGTCTTCAGAATTTAAAATATCACAAGAAAAATTATTTTACGCATTTCGTTTACAGCAAAATGACAATAGAAGCTAATAGTTGAAAATTATGGTGAAAAAATTGTTGATGTGCTGTGTTGTTAGGAAAGCAATTAAAATGTTCTGGCTATAGAACAGCATCAGTCTAACTATTTTCATAGTATTATAAAACACAACATTTCAATGTACGGCTGATCATTAGCAACATTAATAGCGTTACAACGTCATTTAAAATGTTATATACCAAACACAGTGTAATCACTATTATGTATTCTTGAGGTCAGGCTAACAACTATGCTGATACAGTAAATGTTTTGTCATTATAATGATGAGTGATAATGAAAAAGCATTCATTTAATGAGCTGAAAAAATTCCACAGGATCAGTCATCTAACCGCTAGTCGTCTACATTTTTCTTCAATGTAACAGAATCTTTGAGCTCCCGGTTGTTGTTCTCATTAAAATAGATTTTGTTTAAATGCAAGAACAAAACTCTGCCAGATTTACTACATTCACAAATTTGTATAAAACAACTAACAAGCTTATTCAAACCCTAAAAAATAATAATTGCAACTTGCTTACTGTATAATGTTGCATCAAAGCTTGGAACTCATAATTGGTAGCAGTCTTTTCAGCCCCTCGTTAGAGGTGTTAATTACCGGGGAACACAAAAGATACTGTGTATGTATGATTGGAAAATACTTTATTATTTATTAATTATTCTGAACTGCAGTGTTTCTACACTGTGATTTGTAAACATAATTTAGACCAAGAGATGAGAATTAAAAAGTCTCTGTAATAATACTGGACAGGAATATGCATTCACACTTTACTGCACTTGAAAATAAAGCCAAAAACTCGAAAAGAAAATCAGTTCATTTTGCTAGCCACATCAAAGCTGTTTGTGGATGAAGGCGCTTTTGATTTCTAATGATATTCATTTGTCTGAAGAACCAAAATGGAAAAGGCTTGGAATTGCATCTACCTTCTGATTGAGCCTTAGTTGATATTCGTTGAACTAACTTTTAAAGAGACCCAGACTTCTCTGTTCATCATCCAGTTGCAGCTGCTTAGGTTTATAAAAACTTTTTTGTCTCTCTTCCATTTAAAATTCCTCTTTAATTATTAATTTAGAGCACTGAGCACAGCACTTGACATCCTGTCAATCGGATTCTAAATTGTTCTGTGACTGATGCACACAGAAAGGATCAATGGATTAATTTCTATGAGATGGCTGTTCGTGTGGGTTGAGGACGTGCCTGTACATGCAAAGAGCTGGATTATGAATTTTGAGCTGGGGCTCTGTCATCTGACGGCCAGAGGAAAGCTGGCCTGAAGGGTTGAGTTGATGATGAATGGGGAGGTGTGAGGAAGAGAGCTCTTCCACACCAGCTCAATCAG
>JAZGTK010006699.1:0-20431 GCA_036877625.1 Ambastaia sidthimunki | reverse complement strand
TTTTATAATGACCACCACCATCACGACCAGCACACATGGATGAGAATACACACCCTACTCATTTAAATATATACATTGTAAATTTCACTCAATCATTCTGTTTACGCTATTAAAACATTATAATTGTAAATCTGGGATCTGTGGCAACCGCGGAGCCGTGAGAACGATCCCTCCCGACGGCTCCGAGAGCCATTTACCGCCCCCTTTCCATCCAGACAGGAAGTTAAGACGGTGCATTAAATAAAACATACATGCCATACTTCAACAACTAGTTAAGTAAATTTATACAGAGGCCCATAGGCTGCAGCTATTTGTAATGCGCAGTCTATTTAAGGCTGAAATGCATGGTCTCGCTGCGGACACCATTAACAAGATCCCAGGCCATTTAAACATCAGCTGATGTGTATGTATAGGTGAGACTCCAGCAGATAACTCACGTTTACTGTCCGGTCCAGGCCATTATAGAGGCGCACAGGGAAAGCATACGAGCGCCGGGACGAATGCTGAATCAATATATAGGAGAATAATATGTCTAAGGGAGGAGATGAGTACAGAATGGCATTTCATTATGGATCGATATAAGAGTGCTTTTCATTGCCTTGATGCTATAGAGCGTCCCAATGGGTTCACTGAAGAAGGCCTGCTCTCCTACGCCACACTGAATGCACAATGCGCTCGTGTTACAGCGAGATTGTACTAAACCAGTATCTCAACTTACCCTCACAAAATAATAATACATTCCTATAGCAACCCAAGATTTTGCCAAAATGCCATAAGGTTATTGTTAGCCCAGTTTAACTGCTTAGCCAAAAACGTAAAAGCAAATATGTATCTACCTGTGATGGTGTGTTTACAGTATTAGATATTTACTCTGTCTCCTCTGAAGAAAACAAAACCTTCTCAGCTTTTCTCTCTGTTGCCTGCTGGTTCAGTGGGGGTTTCCTTCCTGCCTCGCTTTAATTACATGCTCAAGCCCTCCTGCCATTTCAACCCCTGCCAAACCCCTCATCTTCCCCCCGTCGCCCTCAAGGCAATGGAAGAGTCCAGAGTTATGAAGCTTCCCACCAGTTCCTCTCATCGCCTTGGCCTGGTACAATGAGAAGCACAGATAAGAGTTTTCATTATCTGGCCCCTCTCCTGGGACCCCCTCTCTTTCTCTCTCTCTCTTAGACTCAAAGGCTTCTCTTTTAAATAGAGAGACAGTCTAGTTGATGCCCACGCCATCTTTTGTCTTTTATTTTGATTCCACCTTCATTTTTTTTTGTCAATCACAGGAGGTCTCTAAACTCCGTCTCTTGTTCTCTATGTTTCTCCTTCTAATTTTCATCCCCCTTTTTCCCATTTTCAACAAAGTGGGAACGTGCAAGTGTGATAAATG
This sequence comes from Ambastaia sidthimunki, assembly GCA_036877625.1. NCBI lineage: Eukaryota > Metazoa > Chordata > Actinopteri > Cypriniformes > Botiidae > Ambastaia > Ambastaia sidthimunki. The sequence continues at coordinate 19,053 of JAZGTK010006699.1, read as the reverse complement.
TGTGTGAAATGGACAACTCCCATGTTTTCGCTCCTTTGAAATTCACTCCATTGTCTGGGCCGGGGAGTGATAAAGCCACAGCAAAGACAGGCCCTCTTATCTCCCGCTCTCAGTGAAAAGGACTTTCCTCCATCGCCACGTTTGTTCCGCGTGTTTGTTGTACGTGTGGCGCTACGTGAGGATAATAGCCTCAAACAATGTCTGTCTATTCAAAAAAACGCTTGGACCAGGGCTCCACGTCTCACGCTTTTAAACGGGTCGTCCTCGTTCTAAGAGCGCACGAACAATCAAACGCAGCCAAGCTCGCGGCATGTATTTTGCGTATAATCAAGGTATTAGAATAATAATGGGTGGCTTGTTTCAGTAAAGTTTATTAAGTCGATAATGACGGGAGACCGGGTGGCTCAGGAGGGTGAAGGAAACATCTGCTGTCAGTTCGGCTGGCCCTTTTATCATGCATGTGGCAAAAACAGAGCCTTCTGCCATACAATGTATCTTAAACATTTGCATTACATTGAACAGAAATTGTCTAGAAGGTTGTGCAATACACGGTGATCGCTCAGTTTCCCAACAATTCAAGTTATGGAAATAATTTCTCATTCATTTTCTCTGTTGGGATTTCAAAACAATTCTTTAATAAAAAATTACAATAAAGACCAACCAAACAGCTCAAAGATAAATCTTAACATTACAACCTTTGATTTAAAACAAAAGAAAAAATACTGTTATTCTGTTTTTGAACTTAAAAATAACATTTTTGATATATGATATACAATAAGAGAAATATTTTCTACTAACGTTACTGCAAGAAAGGTTTTGATAACATTGAGAGAACTTTCTGAGAACGTTCCCTGTTAGCTGGGATGCTTTGTGGGAGTGGGCCTGGAACCTCTTGCATGAACTTGTTAGATATTCCAGCCTTATCAGACACAGACAAAAAAGGTTCGATAACGACCAGAATATCTCAAGTTCTGCAGAATCCCATTCTGGTATCTGAGGCTCTGTGTTTATTCTGGTACATTGAGTTTAATGGAATATCCACTGATCCCTGAAACAACGTTCTAGAATTTATCCAAAACACAACAGCAAACACTGAGAGATATCAACTCCAACACAACACACGTGAACTTCAGATGAGCTGAGCTCGGTTGGAGATGCTCACCTCCACCACGGATTTCACGTTCCAAGTCTCGATGGCAAACGAGAGACGTCTTTAGTCTCATCATCTCATCCGAGGATACAGAGGAGTGTCAGATTTTGTCATTTATGAGCATCTGAACTGATACCATCAGGCAAATGTTTTATTATGAAATCAGCTCTAACTGATTAGAGACCTTCAATCGTTTCCAGAAAGCTGAGAGCGCAAGGTGATTAAGAACAATTACACAGCACCATCATGCAAACAAGAAAGTACAGACCTGAGGAAACACACAGCGACGTGTGTGTGTGTGTCGCACAGTCTGTTGCGCTAATGAATCTCTGTGCTGATAGGTCTGGAGATGGAAGGTGACAGATCATAAATAATCATTTATACTGTTGTGTCTCTGTACTGCATAGCAGAACACCGAGCGCTGACACACAGCAACCAACCACACCTGCTCCACTAATGCCATCACACCAGAGAGACAGACGAGGAGTAAGACTCAATAAATTCATTCCCACAGTCAGTGGATCTACCCACAATTCACAGTGTCTTCCACACAGTAAAATCTTGACTCGTTTAAAGGAATATCTCAGCTTTTTTCACACGTTTTGCACGAATAAAACCTGACACGGTGTCTTTAAATGCAACGCTGTGTAAAAATGAGTGAGACTAGAAAAACAGTGCAGGATAAAAAATGCTTCTTGTGTTTTGTGTGAGCCTTTATACTCACTATATGCAAAATGCATGCTTTAAAAACTGTTCAATGAGTTAAAACTGATTAATAAAGGGTCTGGATTTGTTTGGAGCACTCACAAATTCTTCACCCCTAAAAGGAAGCACATGTTAAATAGTTGCATCCAGAGCTTCAGACTGGTTTCAGAAGGTCTGGACTCCATCACAGCTTTCATTGACCAAGGACCACCAATGGACTGACATATAAAGCAGCCAATCAGTTTTCCAAATATTTTCAACCAATCAGATAACAACTTCAAAACTCCTGAAGTGACTCCAAAACCTTAATCGAATTCAACTTTGCATTGGGGAAGTTCTCACTCTAAGACGATTGCACTGTAAAAACATTTAGTTAAACAAAGTTTAAACAAAACATTCAGAGATGATGGAACGATGATGGAACTGTGAGAAAGTCAAAACGTGTCATACCATAGACAAGCTCTTCAAAGATACTTTCTTTCTCCAAACTGTCTGAAATGACAAGAGGCCTGAAAGACAACAGAGATATAGTGGAGATAAGCAGATATAAAAAAAACAAAGCGAAAGAGAATTAAAAAAGATAATAGTGCTATAAAATGCTTTGAGAAAAGGGCCATAATGAGAGGTAAAAGAAAATCAAAGACTGCTGTATTGTAATGCGGGTTATTTACACTATAATCAATAGTCGACAGCCCATTAACGTTTAATGCAGAGCGATACAGGGCAGAAACTGAAGGCAGCGTTGAGGATAGTCCAGTTCTTGATCATTAAACAGAGGATTGTTCTTCATGCAACCTTATTCATTTAAAAAGGAAATAGTTTGAAATGGCTTTAGACCTTATAAAGGTTCAACTTTTTGTCTAATATAACAAGCCCAAACTTTTATACCTGTGTGATTGACACCTCTTGTTATTATTTTCCTCTTGCCTTGGGAATATCGTGAACTCGTTTTGGGAGAGACGCCGCCGTATGCGGGTGGGAATCATTCTGAAACTGGTTCAGCCTACAAAGAGACTTTCAATGAGAGCAGTCACACAGAATGAAAAAGCATCAGAAAATTAAGTGCAGTCAGGAATCAGGAATATGTTACGACACAAATCACGCCGCCTGCATCTGTATTTGGAAAACCGAACAATCTTTCCACTTTTACTCTCTCCCTCATTCCCGCCACATTCCGTTTACTGAGAAGACTAAGCTCTGTCTTTTTCCCGCATTAATAAGCTTTCCGTTGTTCTCACTTTCTCAGTCTGAGGAAAGTAGACTACAGATGAGAGAAAACAGTGCTCTTTAATTTATAGCTTCCACCACAGTGCTGGAAGCCGGCTGACTGCGGCGCTCACCGGCGTTTATGATGTATAAAATTAAATTACACAAGAACAGCGGCAAGCACAAAGCCCAACACATCTTCCGTCTGTCTTCACATCGCTGGTTTTTAAAAGGGGTCTTATTATTGCAGTGTATTATCAAAGCCTTCATTGCAGCACCCTCTCTCTCTCTCTCTCTCTCTCTCTCTCACACACACACACTCATGCACACACACAGTACAGGGTTGTGAGAAGTGGGCGGAGCATTGTTGTCTTACCTAAAGGCACTTCCTGTCATCCGACATCACTTGTCATGAAAAAACCCTTATGAAAAACAATGTGTTTACACCAAAAAAACATGGTACTCGATTTAAACCATAGTTTTGCTACAACAGCCATAATATGATCATGATATTTGTAGTAAAACTGTGTTTATATTAATGTGAATCTGTGCACTACATTTTTACTTATAAATAATGAATAAAATCGTAGTTTTTTAGATTAAAATTAAAGGAAGAGAGTGTGCATCACATAAGAAAAGAAATTATACGGGTAAGACTAAAAAAATGCATCCTGATCGTCATGACAACAGCAAAGTTCACAAGTTCACAAGAAACTTACAAGGGCATCGGTCGATATTAGAAAAGACATTAATTTATCTCTAACATTCTACCCACAACATTATCAATAATAGAAGAAAGTAATGCATTATATATAATATTCACAAAACTCAAGCAATGCTAAACCAATAACACCTCTTCAAAAGTCTTACAGGTCACCGAGTCACTGGTTCATTACAGCTGTTTCTGCTCAACTCTTATGCAACTGTATCAGGATAATATTCTGTCTGCACCTCTGTTAGTTGTTGCACAAGTTGAATTCTGTTCAACTCCGTCGCAACCACCCAACATCACAACATCAGGACAGAAATCTCGTCACAGAGCCACTGCAGGTTTCTCAGTCTCTACTTTATCAATGAGGCCTTCTGGCAGAGTAAAATCTCAAACCACAATCTAATAAAAACAACAATGATGGATCGTAAATATTTGTGATTGGGTGACTGCAGGACAGGAAAGCCCCACAGCTTTCTGACGCGGCATCAAGCAATATAACATAACATCACTTCAGACTCAATTGACAGCTCGTATTGATGAGAACGCCAAAGTTTGCGGTTCTCAAGCCTTGGGGTGATTATATCAAGACTGAAAATCTAAATTTCTTTACTCAATTTTTTTCTTATTGCTTTATTACAGCTGCCAAAATGAATGTTAACTTGTGAGATTAATTAAACGCGTTTAACTTAAAACTGACATTAAACACACAATTAATTCAGCGTTAATATTTTTCAAAACATGCTTATCGCATTTCCCTAATTAGACATCAAAGTTTTTCTGTTCTGTGTGATTTCCAAGGGATCAAAATTATTCAATATTCACTGACAATTCAGAATAGTTAGGTTAACCTTTGCAATTGTGTTTAAACACTTTACATCTCAGTCCAATGGTGGTCCTTGGCCAATGAAAGCTGTCCAAGACTGATTGATCAAGACCTTCTGTAGCCAGTCTGAAACTTTGGATATGTAAGACTATTTAACGTGTTTTTCCATTTAGGGGTAAAGAATTTGTGAATAAATCTAAACCCATGTTTACATTGTCATACATGTCTATATACACATTTGTGTCTTCGTAAACCACACACACACACACACACTGAATCCTGAATTTCCTACGGGATAAATAAAGTATCTATCTATCTATCGATCTATCACACACACACACACACACACACACTGTGCTCAGCCTCTTGTCTATTAGCACATGATAAAGGCTCTTAATAGCTTAATTTCTTAATTTATTTTAAATCAAATCCATATGGGACTTTTAAACCCAATTTTAGCTTTAGCAAGTATTTAGCAAGTTTTTTTTTTACTTTTGACAGATATGCCCTAAAATGTGTCAATATTAATTATTAAATATTATGATTCATATTCACAATATGCTTTAGATATTAATTTTACACCGGCCCATTTTATGTTGTCTCTGCATATTAAGCTTAAATATAAAGCAAATTACAGTATAGCTTTAAAACGGCACGAGTTAGCGCTTAACCACAGTACAACAAACGATTAACTAAAGTGATGAAACATTAATCACCCATAATTGTTTTAATTTATTGACATTCTTAATGAATGCACAATCTACATATTAATCTCTTATTAATGCAGTGACGACTTACAAGTCACGCGGCCCATGTGACACACAGCATGGGGGGATTTGAAAGGTGGCTCTGGGCTGTGATGTCTAAGGTGTGAGGCAGACAGCCCATGACATGCACTGCTGATGCGGAGGCAGGGGGACAAGCTCTCATCTGGCAAAACCCTGTCTGATTAACACCCTTCTTCCCCCTCACCCTCTCTCCATCGCATTCCGCAGGCCACTTCCTGTCACTCCTCCAAAAATTTGCTGAGTAATTCTCCCTCCCTCCGGCGCCCAGTCGGAGAGCAAAGAGAGACTGTGAAAGATACCAAGAGAAAAATTTGAGGATGGGCGGGGCGGGCGACGGTGATGTTACCCTTCTCGCAGGACTTGCCCGTAAATGAACTCATTTTTCATCTTGCCTCTCCCGTTAATGACTGGCACTTTCCTCATGCAGAGCGCCAGCCTCTGAAAAGCAGCCCCGGTGACAGGGCTCCATTTATCTTCACCTGACGGGAGCGCAGGGCGGCAGGACTCACGCTCGCCCGCATCTGGACGAGGACCCGGCGGATGGACGGGCGGCGCGTGGGCGCACAGGCAGGAAACAGAGCACAGCTGCACAGAAACGGGTGTCGGGAGACAGACGCTACTTCCTGTTCTGGAAGAAGTGACGGTTGTTAGCTGAAAACAAGATGCACAAACTTTAGGAAGAAGTTGCATTTGAAACAAATCTTAAAATATTTCTATAAATGTTTCCAATATAACATTCATATATGACAATAGCATCATTATATACCATCAATATAACAACAAACTGTTTGTTTCTGTCAGAACAAATAACTTCCCAACAGCATAAGACAGGACTTTATAACCTTTTACAGACCCAGGGCCCCCCACCCAGACTCTCAACTTAATTTATTATGTACCCCTTGCTGAAAACCCTTTTTAGGGGCCACATGGCAAGATGCAGTATCACATACAACTCAAGCTAATCACTACAGCCCCCTTTGCTGTTTTTTTTATTAATAGTGGGCATGTATAATCTAGCATCTCCAAAAACCACAATCCTGCCCTGATTCCAAATGTCCTTCATGTTAACTTGAAATACTGAACTTGAGATAACAGCCATTCAAAGCTAACGACAACATGTCCCTGTTCAACATATTGGCAGAAATTGTCATTATTTTTAGATTTTGCATCAAACCCACTGGCTTGTCAGAACCCTGTTTGAATAAATATTTTATCCCCGGTAATCCCTTATCTAACGCTTGTAATTACACTTCATTTGAATATCTAACGGATGGTAATCCAAAGGTCAGGCAAAGATCTTTTTTTGGAAATCATCTCTGGCTGGCAGGAGCGCGGCATCTTGGGCCAGAGTTTCAAAGACGCCGGTCAGCGTAGGAGTAGAACGTCCATTAAGTATGCAAGCGTGCAACGGAGAAAAACATCTCCCACTGTCAAAAACAAACCTAATTGTGCTGCCTGCCTGTAGGTCTTCAGTATTATATTACCTTTTGAGTGGGTGATGAATCACCCCCGTAAAAACAATGTTATTATGGCATGACAATAGCAGGTCAGGGTTGAGCTATGACAAGACAAACAGCATGTGATTCTTTTATTTAGCTGCACTTATTTTGACTTGTTGGTTTTTCATTAGTTTGTTGTTTTCTGTATTTTTTTTGTGTATCGTTGTCTCTGTTACTACCGGACGCCTGGCAACCACAGACGACAACAAGGGCTTGTAAATTACAGAGTTCTTGCTAATAACAGGGCTGAAAACAATACAGTACTAATGCAATACAATGTGTCTGTATCAGCTTCGTTGCATTTATGTAATACTGCGTTTCTTTACAAATGCTTCGTATCTTCAGCAGTTCTGTCCATTTCATTGCTCAAAAGTTGATCGTTTGTTGCTCAGCAGGTCTTAATTTAAAATTTTTATTAAGTAGGAATAGATATAAATGAGAAAATGTCTGACATACAGTAAGAGTTCAGTACTGTAAATGTATGTGGGAATCATAGGCCTTAGAAAAATCAATGATCAATAATGTTGCTTCGAAGAATTAGATCATATTTCTAAGAACTGTGAGACATGTGCAGAGTTACTATAAATAACTAGAACCTGAATGCTTTCCAAATATTGCTCTTCCAATAAGCGAGATGGGTTTGACTGTCCCAAAAACAGGCAGTAATGTCTTATAAGAAACTTTACGTCTTAAACTTGCAAACTGGAAAGAAAGAAAGAAAGAAAGAAAGAAAGAAAGAAAGAAAGAAGAGTTGCAGTTCTACAGAACTTCCAATAGCAGATGGAAGCGTCTCAAAATGACACTCAGTGGTGAGGCAACACCTGGACCAGAGCGAGTAGCCACGACTGCACCTGTGGCCATCAGTGATGGGTGCTGTCACGCCAGCCGCGCTGGCACCGGGGCCCAGCAGGGCCATGCCAACCTGGAGCGGGTGAACGCCAGAGCACATGGCAAACAAATCAACACCGAAATGATGTTTGAAATACATTAACAGCTGTGATAGAGGATGTAACACACACACATACGCTGAGGTGTAAGACCGAAGAGAGGGTACACATTACTGATATTTGCTCTTTGAGCACATGTGTGCAATTATGATTAAAGTGGAAAACGTGTGTCACAATGGATTATGGGTAATGGTCACTGTGACTCACAGCTGGTCAACAATCAGTCACATAAATACCAAAGAGGCTCTATGAATCATTGGAAATTATGATGATCTATTAACTGAATACAAAACAAAGCAGCTAATAGCTAAAATGACAGTGATTAAAATATTTTTAGCTGAAGTATTCTGAAAACAATCTGACAGGAATGACTGAAAATGGGTTTTGGTTTTTTGCATAAATGTCCCTTACATTCTCAAACATTTTTTGGAAACACATTTGCTACCATAAAGAGACCATTTACACAAAGAAACCTCAGCCCACAGGAAACACACCAGCGGCACAACACCACAAAAACATCGCCCACCTGCCCAAAACTTCACAGCTCACATAGCACACATTATTTTACAAAACAATTCATACAAGCAGTTTAACAAAAAATATGACCTGAACATTTTTGCTACGTACCTATCTTGCGTTTTAGCGACTTGATGGCTAATTCGTAAAAATTTGTAAACGCAATTTTTGTTTGTTTTCCAACTTTATAATTTTACTCAAAATTATTTTCTGCAGTAATCGACATTCCTTCACGTTGTGTGCATGTTTACATGTAGAATTTCAAATTTACCTCGCGTTAATCCCTAAAAAGCAAATAAATAAGTTCACGTCACATTTCACAGACAATAGCTTTATCTTGTCTTTTATAAACAGCTTTTTCTGAACTCTGTCCTTTCATGCTTATCGGAGAACAAGTTTTCCATTCCTCGTATTTCCTGTGTGAATTCACAGAAGCAGATCTGTGTTTAGACGGCTGTATCTACACAGAGGACATGTTGCTGACAATCTGGCATATCCACAACCTGAGCGAACGGACGAAGTGCGCTGAATACCCACAAAGGCGTTCTTCTCAGAACAAAAGACCACATTAACTCGGACAGGAATTGCCATTTGATTTCTTTCAAGTCGTCTTTTTTCTGCCGGTGGGTCAGATAGGTCGCTGAATAAAGCCAGACAAAGGCGGCTTTAACTCTATTTTGAAAGGAAGCACCAGGAGAAAAAGGTTACAGGCAATGATAACATGTTTAATAAGACAAGACCACAGCACCAAGCTCTGTTATCTCACAAAAGACAGCGGAGAGACAGAGACAGGGAGGGGGAGAGAAGGAAGCCGTATGGTATGTGTTAACCCCTCCCCACCCCTGCTCTGGTGGCCCAGCCCGTGGTCCAGTCCAAAGCCCGGTCAGTCAGAAGTCATTACACCCACTATTAACTCCTGATAAGCATCATTAAGCATGCAAATTAAAGGGGCACGACAGCTCGGAAAACTTTTTACTGCCGTCTTCCCCCTCCCCGGCACGTCAGGCCTTTTCACGTCGTCTGGTGGGCCGCAGAGCCGACCATCTTAATGAGAGCTGCGTTGTCAGTCTGATATTATCCTTAATTTAACATTCTTTCTGTCTGTCTCTCTGCCTCTAGTTCACCGCCTCACGGTCTGTGTTTCTGTGAGATACGACCGTGACCTTCTGTGATAAGCACAAATCCAGAAAAGAGGAAGATTACAGCCTTACAGTGTAAAAATTATTGATTGTATAAACACACTTTTTTGGTGTGCTGACATTTACATGAAAGAATTTGAGCTTGTTTATTAGATTTTGAAGAGATGGAAAAACGTTTCCGGTGGGAAAGCAGGTTACATGTGACCTGTAAATTCTGAAACATAAACCAAAAAGAGTTATGCTAGTTTATCGGCTAACAGCTACAGTCAAAAACTTATGAAAACACATCAAATTCATTTAATGTCACTTAGGGCTACGCCACAGTATTTTGCTTGTTCAATACATTATAATCATGAAACACATGGGAAAAATGATTCTTGCTTTCCGTATATGAAAACCCTTAAAAATAAACAGAATCTGGCATAGCATTGTACAGTATCTGTCAGCTTAAAAAAACTCATCTCTCTGTATTGGAATAAAGTACAAAATTCATCCAGGGAGCTAGTCAGTGTGTAGGAGAAATAACCTTATCAGCCTCTTCTGTTTAGGGTAATAGACGCTGACAGTGAGGGGCGTTTCATGGGATGTAGCGCCCTCCATTGGTGGCTTGAAGAAATATTAAATATTTTAAAGCTTAAAACACAAACTCTTGCAACGATGAAACGTGAATGCTAAATTCTACAGGGACATATTTTCATTGTTTCAGAATATTTTAGGTCTATATATTCTGAATTATGGACAATAACACAACTGAGTGATGTTTAATATCTGTAGCCGTGGTCTGTGTTGGGGTTTCATCTTTGATTGACTTGTTTATCGTCTTCATCTTATGCTAAAGTCTTTTCCAATCTTGTTTTCTCCACCATTCACATGAAAAAAGTGTGCTTAATTATTTACGCTTTCATTAAAGCAAATGACCTTTGAATATTTTTCCTGCATGTTTAATTTTGACGATAAGCAAGGCAAACAGAGACGATCGCAATTGTTGACAAAAGATAAACAACTTTAAAGGCAACAACACAGATAATTAGCGTTTCATTTACTGACTGGTAAACTTCTTTGAGAGCAACTCTTTGACTTAGCAGATAGAGACAATTGATGTTGGTGGCCACACCTCTTACTGATTCCTACAAACACTTTAATTGGATGGCCACCTATAAATGATTCAAACAGCAAGTAATTCATCTTAAAGTAATTTTCACTTACTAGTTCACTAATTACCTATTAATTTTCTTAGATTATCCAACGTCTGCCCCAAACACTTCACTAACCCGGTCTTCAACCGTTACACTAGAGGAATAGTTCACCCAAAAAACACAATTCTTGTCTTTGTTTATTCTTGTTGTTGCCTGTATGAGGTTCAACTACTTACTCTATAATGAAACCAGAACTACTACTTTAACACTGTAACATTTATCTTTAAAAATATATTTATATGTTATCTGAGTTTCAATATAAATCCATCCCCAGCTAACAATTTTAGCTTGTAAGAACGTTTCCCTAACATTTCCATTAAGTAATAAAAACGTTAAAAACATTTTTTGAAAGTTATAGGAACACTCAAAAAGTCAAATTTTTTAGACATTGACAATTAACATTAACTGTTTGGTTACAAGAACGTTGTTCTAACATTTTCTAATTCTGGAATGTTTTTAGAACATTCCATTAACAACTTAAGAAATAACATTTTTGATATATCATATAGATAACATAAAAACATTTTACTAACATTACTGCAGGAGAACTTTTACATAACATTAGCCTGTTCTGAGAACGTTACCTGTTGGCTGGCTTCTGATAAACTGAAAATCTTGTCTCTTCTGAATCTGGAAACACACAATATCTAGAGCTTTTAACTTCAATGCCAAACAAGCGTAACTCTGACAAGACCATCTGTTTCTAAAAAACAAGAGAGTTCAGTTGTTCTCTTTTATCTGTTTGTACTGTCACAAACCAAGATCATAAGACTAAGCAAATCTGCAAAAGTGTGTTGGCACTCTTAAATTGTGCCACATACAACAGGTGCTACATTTGCAACAAAGAGGGCCAGCCAGATTATTTGGCTCATTGGTTCATTTTACAGGGTGAAATTAAAGGCCTGGCGCCGGTCCTTTCATTCTCCAGTAATTTGGTTATGGGCCAAAAGAGGCCTAAATGATATTTTGGCATTATGAAGGTTATTACCCTTTACCTGGACAGTTTTCAAAATCAGATTAATGCGAGATGGAATTGAAAAAATAATTACCAAATGCATGTTTACACGCACGGCAACAGTTTGGACCCAAAACTAAAGGCTTTTGGTGAAAGCAAAATATATGTTTATATGTATTGCCATTATATGTGTAGCTAAAGCACCATATTTAATGTTTATTTAATATTTAAAGGCCAAAGTTTAAAACATCTTAGACAAAATTCAACAACATATGCCTGGTGTAAGTTTACCTCAGATAAACTGACAAATTACATGGACTTTAGCCCACAAACAAACAATACGTTGACTTCTAAAGCCACTATAAACGGCTAAAAAAATACAAATTGTGTAATATCTATTCAAACCTGCATCAACATGTCTACAACACAATGCCACAATAATAAAGTTCAAATATTTTACATTTGTAATCAATCATCTTAGAATATCATTTAGAATATATTAATTTGATTAAAATCAATAACTGACTGAATCACTTCATGTGTACATGGTAAACGTTTCATTTAGGTGTGACTCAGCTAAAAACTGGCTGGTGTTAATTGACGGTGTGTTTGGGCTCGAGCGAGGGCCAGGGGCCAAGAGCAGGACAGGTGGAGCTGAAATCATGCGGAAAATGAGGCCTTTGGTGGAATGAAGGAGGAGAACGTGGAGGAAGAGAGGAGTCAACAGATGAGGGGGTGACAAACCTGGGACCTGACCTGACTGGAAGAAAACCAGCCCTACAGCTTCTTACCTTCTCACTTGTTGAGAAAACCAGCCAATCAGCATCTAGTAAAGTTCTCTCCCTTCCTTCCATTGGCCAGACCATCTGACTGAAGCTGGCTTCCCTAAACAACACAAAAAATGCAACAAAACATAATGTCTGAAGGCAACTGCTTGGTTTGCTAAATTTCTCAGAGCCTGTAAAAGTTTCTTTTGAAAACTAATAAAATTAAAGGTGCAGGAAGGGCTGTTTTTGGAAAAGCACACAGAAAAAGTCTCTGCTACCCGACAGACACTGAAATAAGTGTTGTGAGAAGCGGTTGACCTGTCTCCTACCGCCCCAGGCTTCGTAAACAGTAAGAGTCAGGAGACCGGCCCACGCTTTCTCAGCCAATCGAAAACACTCTCTGCCTGTGAACCATTTTGTGTGTTTGGGTTTGCTAAATGTCTTTTGAAGGGTTCAGGCCACTTTAAACACACAGTCAGAAGCAAGTATTTAAGACGACTGATCAGAATACAATGATGCTTGGCAGTTTGTGGGATATGAAATGAAAAATTTGATAATTTGTTAATCCATGAATTAAACCAATAATCGGTTTATTATGATTTGTCAAAATGCAAGAGGGGGTCAGAGACAGAACTTAGTGCAGGTTTACATCTTGCAATGATGCAGGCAACCCAAATCCACACTCATGTCAATGCCCACCACACACACACACACACACACTATCATTTTCTGTCATATTTCCACTGTCCTGTCCAATAAAAGGCAAAACGTCCATTTAAAATTGTTGTATAGTTATTCACACATTTCCTACCAATCATATAGCACCTGCAAATTTGACCCTGACTTTGTACGATTTTGTCACGTGATGCAATCTCTCAGCGGCTGGTTTACAATGTTGTATATGACATCATATTAATCAGACGTATGAAAATCACGCCAGCCATCGGCCTCCACTGCATTAGCTGAGAAAGCACATTTCCAATATGTGGAAAATATTCTCTGAGGTGGCGTACGCATTGAGAAAACGTCCTTATTGCTACAGATATGGAAACTGACAGCGGTAAATTGGTAATCAGCTTCCTGGATATTGAAAAATTTCTCATTTATCAGGTGGCAACGGTGGAAATCTTTTCCCTGCATGTTTGTTAGCGTCTTCCAGACGCGTGTACGAGACCCACGGTGAGAGAATATTGCATTGTCCTGATAAGATTTCTCCACCGCAAATGAATATGAAACTATTGATTTTTACAATACATAATATAACAGGAGGCGATCTTTATCGTATATTTGAACGCAAAAATCCCAAACACAAGCACACACATTAAGACAAACTTATTAATTTTTTATTAATGTTCCTAGAACCTTTTTTGTTACTTAATGGAAATGGTAGAGAAATATTCTTACAATCTAAAATTGTTAACTGGAAGGAGAGATTGAGAAGAATTAAAAAAATCTGAATTTACAAAAAAAAAGGTTTGAAATTCTAAAGAACAACAGACAGGAAATCAAGTTCCTCAGCTGTGGCCGTATGTTACCAAGGTGATGTTCCATGAAATCCATCCCAGTTGTAATATCTGCCAGCTCCTGGACTCCCAGACGCTTAGCTGGATCTTTGCATGCTGATCTGGGACAGAAAGAAGGTGTTACAGTCTACTGAGAAAAGAAAATACAAATTTGTGTTTTTTATCTCTGTTTCAAGTTGTGCTGGATGTACTATATATCTCTCTTGAACTGAACTGTCCTTTATATGTAAAGATATATGGTGATGAAACAAAAACATCAACTATCACACTTTCACTAGCCCAATGCTTAGATGCAGTGATTCAAAATTTAAATGCATCAGCGCATGTTTTCTGAATTTAATTTCTGTTCTAACTCTTCCTAATACTTACCAGGCAAAAATAAAACAGGGTTTATTACAGCCACGGTCTTGTGTGTGTGGTATGTGTTGGCATACACAGGAAATGTACGCTTTTAGTCTTTAGAGTTCTGTGCCTTTTAGAGAGGAATGAGTGTTTCTGTTTGAGGCATTCACACACACAGCTTTTCTTTCAAACTGCTCTCGGACCCCCGAAACGAACCAGAATCATCAAAACAGTCTGCTGGCTCTCCACAGCCTCAGGAAGCCAAGCCCCCCGTTCCTTTATAATGCACCACGCTCAGAGTTTATCGAATCCAACAGTACATCTCATCGCAATATGAAAACAAGGAGCTCAACAATGCGTGTCTGTGGGAGGCGTGTGAGCCGCTGTCGGGCAGGGCTGGAGACCACTGCTTCTACTGCTGCCTGGAGACAAGCCTTAAAAGCAGGAAGCAGCAGGGAAAAAAGACCTTTTTGTTCCTGTCCCTCTATTAATCTAAAGACTGTAGCGGAACCCCAAAGGAATTAAATGTGTTACTCAAAAGCTTTTTTTCACTTGCCAATCTGACTGCAAATTAAAAGAGTGGGAGGGGGGCTGCGGGTAGGGGGGGACTGTTAATTGCTCACCAATCGATAATTCTATAATTACTTTGTGACAAATGGCTGGCTTGCAGTGCTGTAACCGGAGAGGAAAAGGGGGTTCGGGTGTCGGTGAGGGGGGTGTAAAGAGGGTTGGCGATGACCAGAAATGGAAATATTTGCTTTTGTGCCTACAAGCACCGCCAGTCCGAGCAATGTGACATGGAACTTGTGTCAGGTTTAAACTAGAAGCAAAAGTCTCCAGGGAACTTCGTTCCTGGGCTTCAGCGCAAGTGTAGAAGCAAAAAACTTCAGGATATTTCCATCCCAGATGAAATCCAACCTGATCTGTCAGGAAAACGTAGCAATTTTATTAGCTAGTGATTTCATATGAATTTGTACGATGTGAGTCGTACAAAAAGGTGTTTTTTTTTTTTAAAGAAAGCAAGCATGAAGACCAGTAACCAATTGATCTGGGGTCTTGTACAGGCTGTTCAGACGCCCCCCACCCTTCCTGAACTGTTTTATTTAGCGCTACTGTCGAGAGTTTGTGTTTGCGCTTAAGTATCACAGGGAACTAATGAAGTGCGGTGGGGGGCAGGCGCACACACACTGTGGTATAATAAAGCCAGACATGGACCACCAATTCCCTGACTGCCAGAGAGCTGAAGGAGGGGGGCACAGTCTTTCATTTAGTATAAACCCATTCTGGAATATATTAGCCATAGTCATAGACAGTGTGTTTCCACTGCACAGACCTTGCATCAATCAATCAACAATTTGCTGCTATCTTAGACTTTGAAGGTTACAATCCAGTTACCCAACTAACAATTTTAGGTTGTAAGAATGTTTCCATATTGTTCTAATTATAGTTTCCAGAACATTCAAAATATCCAGTTTTTAGACATAATTGTTTGGTGAAGTGCTATTCAAACATTAATAATTCCTTTATGTTTTTAAAACGTTCCACTAATTACTTAAGAACAATGGTTTTGACATATTGATACATAATGTTAGAAAACCCTTCTAATCACATTACTGCAGGAACTTTTTTGATAACTTTTAAAAAATCAGAGAACATAGCCAACATTCTGAGAACATTACCTGTTAGCTGGGGTAGAGTATTTTTCTAGGTTGATCTGGGAAAGATCTCCGGGCCAGAAGTTACAGTAACAGAAATCTTCTGGTACAGCTGGAGTCGCTCCAAGATCTGAACATCAACAAAGAAGCTACAGTATTAGCAGAAAAATGTACAGCTGCATTTCAGAGCCGTAAGGACACCAAGCTGTTGAAAGGAAGGACGTAATGTTATATGAAGACAGAGAAAGGTTATTTGAGGGCAGGCGTGTTGTGTATTTAGCCCAGAAATGATCAAAGACCTTCCAACAGTGATTTGATTGGCTGACTCCATCTCACCGTTCCCAGACTCAGGAAGGCCAGTGATGTAGCTTCCGGCTAGCTCCTGATGGATCCTGATTAGCACAAGTGTAAACTCGTCTGCCCTTCCGGCACAATCTCTTTGTATCAAACCCTAAATGGAATGATTATCTGCAATTTTTCGCCACTCCTTTGATCCCAAATTGCCCCACCTTGGGTGGCTTATGTCAGACTTTTACCCATTATTGTTCCTGACCTGTGGTGGCTCCTTTGAAATATCTTTCTTGCGTGACATCTTCAAAACTCTGAGTGTGAGGCTGCTTTCTGCTTTTTGTCCAGGAAACCTCAAAACTGTGTTTGCACACTCCATTTTGCAGTGCCTGTTTTTGTTGTATACGTATTCGAGTTCTGCCTGAATAAATTGGTTCTGGCTTAAGTGTTGGAGCTGATAAAATGGTGATTTCTTTGTTTTTTCATTTCGTTTTGTTTCTTGCTGAACAAGTGGCTTTAAAACATCCCTACAAGCTCCTTGTCTGGCTAAATTAATTACTGCATTTACATTAGAGAGCTGCGCATAAGAGTTACAGACAAACACTCAGTAATCAACAAGAGGAGGCGTTTAGAAAAACTGTGTTGCTTTGTTCTGCAAAATTTAATCTAGTTACATTTTAAGCATATTAATACTCTGTATCTTGCTGGAGAAAATGCAGAGCTAAAGATTTATGTTCACAATTAAAATGGGAAAGATATACATGGTCTTAATATGTGCCCATTTCTAAGAACAGACTGATGTTTCATGTAGCCATTGACATTTATACTGTAGAGGTCAATACCCAGCCAACAGGGAACGTTCTCAGAACATAGGCTAATGTTCTCTATAGGTTCTCTCAAAGTTATCGAAATGCATTCTTGCAGTATCATTAGAAGAATGTTTTTTTATGTTATGTATCACATATCATACACATTATTGTTAGGTTGCTAGTGGAACATTTTAAATGTCTTACAGAATTAAACTAAAGTTTAAATAATATTCTTCCAGCCAAGCAATAACAATAATACAACATCTAAAAACTGAACATTCCTAGAACTTATATAACATTTCTAATGTTTTTGTTACTAAATGGAACACTTACGGATACGTTCTTACCATCCAAAATTACTAGCTGGATATTCCACGAATAGCTTAAGATGTGATGGCGGTTGACCTAACTCAGAAGTCAAGAGCTAATCGACTTTCTTCCTGGAAAAAATAATAAAAGCAAATTATGTCTCAAATAAAACCTGATTGCTTTATGCATTGAGATGTACTCAAAGACCTCTAAATCAAGGCTTTTCAACTGGTGGGTCATGACCCAAAAACAGACGGCAGAGCTGTTCTGATTGGATTGTTGACGGCGGGGAAAAACAATGCAAAACGCAAACGAACTTTATAATCATGCAAGAGCTACAAACTGTATTCGAGGAAAAATGCTTCCAAAAACCAAGAATGGGATGCTAATTTTCTTGTAACACGGATACATTTTCTTGTCTTCTTCACTTAGTAACACAGATAAGGTTGCATCCATTTTAATCTGGATCAATCTGAAAAACATGTTTTAGTTCTTGTTGAACCACTTTCCGTTTTGCACGTCCACACTGAAACGTCTTCAATCCGTAATTTCCGCCTCTCTGTCGCCATCTCTGTTTGAAACATAAAATCGCAGGTTACTTTACGCACACTTTTCATTACGTATGTTAAAGTCAAATAAAGTCCAACTGACGTTTCCTGGGAAATCGTGTACTACAGCGCAAATTATAAATCGTTATTATAAACCTACCTTTGGGAACGTAAAAACAAATTAAGAGTTGGGCTAAGCAATTTCCATCAGGCATATACAATATATTATATTATTCTACATCACAACTCTATCAAAATAATTTCTGATGTCCAAAGTAAAACACGATCCCTGGAGCAAAAGCAGCTGAGAAGAACAAACTAAATCACACAGTTAATGAGGTATACTTAGAACGTATGCAAACAGAACTCATCTTTACCTAATGGAATTCTGCCTCCTCCAAAATGTGTAATGTACAGATATAATTTTTCTATCAAATTTTAATTGGAACCCCAAAAGCTTCTCGGTTCCCTTCTAAAATCTATGGTGCATTTAATTACTTTTCAGACACAGTCTAATCCCCAAGACAAAGTCCCGGGAATTTCTGAAGATATATATGACCTTTACTGAACTCGTGAGTCAGAAACTTCCATGCCATAATTCCGTGGACAGGTATCATCTAAGTTTTCAACAGTTTTGGAATTATACGAGCGGAGAATAAGTGCGATTTAGAAAAAGGCAATTTGTGAAGTTTGCTAAAACATGACCGGCAAACGTCAACGGCAACACACAGCATCTCTCAGCGGTGCGACTGAGTCTTTTGTGCCGTACTATTTCCATTTTCCCATTTATCTCCTGGATATATCTTGCCGACTGACGTGACATTAATGAGCAAAAATTCTCCAAAACTAATTTGAGCCTCAAAGTTATGGGGGGTTTATGCTAGATTTAGATAATGATGGAACACCAGTTTTGAGTGGCACATCAAACTTCCGCTGGCTCATTTGTGCTCAGATCTGCACAGAAACTCTCATTAAATGCTGTGCTGTGTTCTGCAGACTGGAATCTTTCATTGGCACAGGCAGCCGGCAGACAGCCTGGAAAATAACTGCTCAAAAACTGAGCGCACGCTGAATGCTGACAACACTCGCTGTCTGTAAGTCAGTCTCTTTAAGAGATGATTTGCTGTGCTTTGACACCAATAATGTGTCTCGATTCATGATGGGAGAAAAACTCTC
>JAZGTK010006698.1:0-20433 GCA_036877625.1 Ambastaia sidthimunki | reverse complement strand
GCCTCAGGTACAGACTCTTGGACTGGAGCAGGTTCTGAAGCAGCCTAAACACACAAGATGGCGAAAGCCATTACAGGGAGCGCTGGGGATAGGGGGACCACCTCTGTTGCTGCTGGTGCTAAGGACCTTGCCAGCTGGTCTAGCAGAAATCGACAGTGGATCTGCCAAATCGCTGAAGACTGTGACGTGACATCCATGATGGCTGGAGGCTCTGGTGTGGCAGCCCTGATGGTTGGAGGCTCTGGCATGGTTGGCATAATGACTGGATACTTTGGCATGGCAGCCCTGATGGCTGGAGACTCTGGCATGGTAGCACTGATGCTAGAGGCTCTGACATGGCTGCCCTGATGGCTGGAGGCTCTGTAGTGTCGCCATGTTGTGGAGAGGTGTTGAAGTCATTGTAAATACTGAGCTTGTAATCCTCAGTGTAGGACATGCCGGTAATGTCCCTCCCAAAAATGTTTAGTGGAAGCGTCCTCCTCTACCTCCTCAACAGTAAAGGAGGTGCCACTCAACAGCAGGGCATAGTCCAAAAATTCAGCAAATGACTCCCAAGGACCATCATAGAAAAGTAAATCTTGCAGAGGTTTGTTAAATCCAGAATCCAGATGAGTGCATAGTCTGGCAGGATTTATAAAAATTAGTTAGAAAATAGCAGAATGTCCAGAAACATTTGAATGTGGTCCTTGAGGGTGCGATTAATGGTACAGACAGACTAGGGCAACTGCTCAATCCATATTTGTAGTTCTGTTACAAAGGAAGACAGCCAGTCAAGGTAAACAGGTTGAGATAAGATCCAAATGTAGATGGTTATTTTAATAGTAAAATCCACAGGAACAATAAACATGGGGAACAGAAACAACAACAGGAGCTACATTCAAACATACAACGACTGACAAAACCTTAGTGAAACACAAGGGCTATATATAGACAGGGGAAGATAAGCTTTTCAGGTTAACAAGAGGATGGGACTAGTAAAAAACATATATGGAGGTAACCATGACAACAAACAAGGGAACAGAACAGCAGGGAGACAAGAGGTGAAATACATTAATCTCTGTCTCTCATTGACTAAAGTGTCAGTACTGGCATAATCTTTCCGATTTAAAATCCTAAATATCAAAAGTTAATTTTTTTTTATTATTTTATTTATTTACATGATATTTCTTACAGAAGATCGGAAAGGTGTAGGATCTGAACTGTAAACACCTCAGATTACAAGATAATCTGAACCAAACATTGCACCTGAGCAAGGTCCTGGACCCGAAGATTCTCAAGAGGGTAAAATTGAGGTAAAATCGCCCTGAAAATCCTGTAGTTGAGACCAGCTTATAAAGCTTTGACTCCCAAGGGCTCTGAGCTCATTAGTGTACCAAGAGGATGATTTAGTAAATGAAACAACACGTTCTCTCCAAGGCCGAACACATTCAAACCAGATGATAAAACAGAATTATACTGATCAATAGTTCCAAGTGTTGGATGCTCTGAAAACCAGGATAAGAAACAATTAAAATTAATATTTTTTACATTTCTAAAGCTAGTGACCCTTTTTTGAACAATTTTTGGAGAAGGAACAAGTAGCTTAAAAGTGAGAAGCTTATGATTACTAATACATAATGCACAGCTGTCTAGTTGATCAATGTTAACCCCTGCAGAACAAATCAAATGTAGTGTGTTGCCCTTGTTTCCATAAGATCAGCTGTCTGGTTACTACTAGAATTTATCCACATGGATGTTAATATCACCAGTGAATCATTGCTGGACAAATAGAACTAACAGATATAAATAGTTCCATGAGTTCAGTACAAAAAAAACGATTTTGAAGAATGATAGATACTGTAACTAAACAAGAACAGAGAAGGTATCATTCACTTTGAAAGCTATACACTCAAATGATTATACAGGGAATGTTAAGTTCGGTGATGCATATATCAGCTCTTTAGATGCCAGTCCCAATAGTTTAAAAGTTCCACTTTGATCCACTGTCTCAATATTTTAGCCCACATAAAAGCAACCTTAAGATTCTTTGAACATAGATGATAATGAGTAAATGATGATCCAACGAAAAATGTTCAGAAAAAGAGTACCTTATCATGATGAAATCCAAATGTTAAAGGAACCACTCTCCGCAAAGCCCAGTCAGATTCAAGATGACACGACAGGAACAGTGATATCTGAAAAGAGTTACATGTAGTAAATCCAGGTGTTGTTGTCACACAGCAGCACAGATAGCTTATATCACACAGGCCGCAGTGTCTAGTCCCAGTCACATAGCATCATCACCCATCACGTATTGAGAGACTTCACATGATCAGACCAGAATTTTATAAAAGTTGTATAAAAACAAAAGAATCGATTAAATAATAAAGTCAAAAACTGGAAGGTAGAATTTTTTTTGGTAATGGAGAAGCAGCCAACATCAGCCAGAGTTCTCTCAACTGGAAACCATTGCTT
This sequence comes from Ambastaia sidthimunki, assembly GCA_036877625.1. Taxonomy (NCBI): domain Eukaryota; kingdom Metazoa; phylum Chordata; class Actinopteri; order Cypriniformes; family Botiidae; genus Ambastaia; species Ambastaia sidthimunki. The sequence continues at coordinate 17,979 of JAZGTK010006698.1, read as the reverse complement.
TAGGGCATACACAATCTCTGACGAGACAATAAAAATCTGTTTAAAACTTTGTGTAGTTTCAAATATTGAGAACCACCACTGTAGAGCTTTAAAAGACTGTAAAGATACCAAATTTGTAACACAAAAGATAAACATCTTAAACATTTCTCAAAATATTCTTTCAAGATCAAATGATGTGATCTATGCAACCCACATAGAGTTAATCCCTAAATTAAACATAACTGAGAATTCTAATGCATCTACTGAGCTATAAATGAGAAATGAACTCCTATTACTATGATCATCCAATGGAATGATTTTGTGGGCTAGCAATTTGCAGTTGCCTTTGACTCATGCCTCTTACATCCCCATGTGTCATCAACAATCAAGCATAAATTATAATGAAACAAATACCCAAATCTGGCCTTTGATCAGGTGCCAGATGCACCCAAACAGTGTGGTTCACCCTTCACTTTGACTGAAGCTCCAAAGCCAAACACAGTCTGCACTTTCTGCTTCTTCTCTTGCTCTTCTCTTTCTTTGCCAGATGTTCACATTCAGTTATTTGGATCGTCTCCACCTCGGGAAACCTAATCCGCTAACTGTTTCATCCATACGGATGACATCATTAAATAGTTTCTTCAACATTGGCTGAGTTAATCCCGCTCATTCTCTTCCTGACTGACTCTATTATGAAGGCCAAATCCTGAGTTTTGAAGAATGGCTCTGTTCCACATTTGAGAGGTATGAGCACCTTCACCTCTGTCTGCTTCTGTCCATGCAGTGAGAGTGTGCATGCTTCAATAGGGCTACCGAGAACTGTGCTGGCAATTCAAGCTAAGAGAAGGAAGTAGGATGATGCTTGCATCCCTATTACTGTTGATTATAGCATGTTTTATGTGTTGCCAGAAAAGTCAACCTCAGGTTTACAACATTTAATGTTTTTCTGTTTAATTAAAATAAATTTAATTAAAATCTTCTCAGTTTTATAATATCGAATAGAAGAGGGAATAGTTGCCGTGAATAGAAGAGGGATGCACTCTCTCGCTCTGGAGAGGATTTTTTTAAGTGATCGGGTATATGATGTTTTTAGGGCGTATGAAAAAGTGGGCAAAAATTCCATAGGCTTAACATTGGTCTGAATTTTGTGACGTCATAGCTCCATATTAGAATGTTGTAGAAACTCATATCACATAGTTTAGCAATTAGAAACAAATAATGACATTACAACTTCATAGCCACACCCTAGCAACCACCCAATTGACTTCCATTAAAAAAAGTTGAGAGGCATCAGAACATTGTAGAGACAAGTGGGTGGCCTCTTTTGACTCAGACTGGCAAGTAGTATTTAATTATTACCATGGAAACTGTCCAGCCATGCCCTAGCAACTATAAATAACACCCATGCAACCAACAAGAATTAGCTATATCTCAGCACCAGAACATTATAAGGCCATTTAAGTCACACAAACATTCATCTATTCATTTGTAGCTAACGTCTAGCTTCACCCTCGCAACCATATCTCAGCATTAGAACATTGTAAAGACGTGGTTGGGCTTATTTGACTTGGGCTATCAGTGAACTTTAGTTACCAACCTGGCAACTTCCTAGCCACACACTAGCAACCATTTAGAGCACCTTTAGAGCATTTAGAGCACCCTAGCAACCTCATAACATCACAAATAAGCCATATTTTAATATATCTATCATGCTAATCCATGCTAGCATCATGCTTAATCATGCTAGCATCATGTGTAATCATGTTACCATCATATACACAATGTTAACATCGTTAAAAATATTCTGGCCCGAATTTTGCTATGGCAAGCACCTCTCTTATTTTCTTGATTATTATTATTAATCATTTAGCATGTGTATTATAACATAATGCCATTAAACTGTCTAACTGGTCTGGTGGGTTAGAAATATGGACCTCCCCTTCTTTCAATTTGTTCCGTGATCAATGACATACACCCTGAAATTAAAAATAAATACAGGTACCTGTATATACAGACTACAACATGAAATGGAGAGGTAAACAAAAGTGAGGGGTTGTTTTAAATTATGGACATAAAAATGACTACCACCCAGAAGCATTACAAGTGTAAATAACATGAACGCACAGCACTCCTCCATAACAAAACACTGATTACACATGTGCCCACACACACGCACTGAGTGACAGCTGCAGGGATGTAGACCAAATTAGGAATTTCCCTGTTGTTTAGGAAGGAGCGAGAGTGGGAATTACAAGGATTTTCCGGGCCTGTTAAGCGCAGCCCTGTGGCACAGATGTGTGACACAGAGGGATGACATAAACACTATGGCACACGAGACAGAGAGAGAGAGAGAGAGAGAGAGAGAGCAGTAAGCCCTCTCCTTTGCGTGACAGCATTGATGGGATTGAGACTGTGCTTGGGTGGCTAAGAGTCACATTCAGGGGCAAACTGGGACACCTAGAAGCGGGCAGACTGCACATCTATAATGACTGAGCCACTTATCTGGGGTCAGCCATGGTGACTGACCACTGTGTCTTTAATATTACAAAACAACTGAGGACATCTGATCCTACCTCAGGTGTTATAAACCACCAGCATGAGACAATGCACCTGTCTGGAAAACAGATAGTGTTACTTGATGCTGTTCTGTGACTGGTCTCAAGTAATCAGTAATGCTCACTAGGGTAAGAATCACTAGTACAGCAAGATGAAAAATCAAGTGAAAAAAATCTAAGACTGACTATAGATGAGGGACTAAAAAAACATCTACAGACCAGAATATCACAGACACTAGGAGTTGGGTCTTTTGACCTCTAGCCAAAATGCTAAAAATATGAGGTAGAAATGAAATAGCAATTACCTCATGCCACTAAAAACCACCACTTACATTCTGTCTACAAAATGTAATAATTCGGTTGAGAATTAACTGTACACTAATTCTAAGGTATAACATTAGGCATCATAATTTGCAATAAATGCCCATGACAAGAGATGACATCAATAAGCTACTGATCTACTGGAAAGTATCTTAAAGTTAAAATTTTACTTAGTTAATTAGTATGTGCATGTGCATTAAAAATTGAATAAAATGTTCTAGTGTTCTTAATTAAAACAGCTTATTTTTATTCTAATCCTAACAGAAAACTTTCTCAGTTTTTACAGTTTAACAAAACCTTAAACTATATTTTATATAATTTTGTACAAATGATTCAGGATGTTTCTGATGATTGTGTCTAAATACCCAACCTCCTCAGCTTCTACATGCTGTCGTTCAGCTTCTGCACACAATCACACTCTTCTGTACTAGCTTACTTGATCAGCCTGAGGACTTGCATTAAAACGGCAACCACACAGAGAGCTCACTAGCAGGCTTCTGATTGGCTGACAGAAGAGAACTTTGAACCAAAGGAAGTATTAGTTGTGCTTTTCTCCTCCACATCACTCTCTCTCTTTCGCTCTTTCTGTCAGTGAGCAGATGACAGTCGTGTATGGTGATCTGTCATCATGCAGGCATCATCAGAGAGGGACACAGAAGATCAGAAGATCAGTCTTGTCACAGGGTGTCATGCCTCAGCCCCTCTGGTGCGAGAGAGGTTTGAATGCTAATGCCATGCTGCTTAAGTCTAAAATTAACATACACACGCCAATATACACACTACCAATATACAGACTACCAATATACAGATACCATGAAGACAATTTCTGATATATTGAGTGGCTGCTACAGTAAGTACCTTTTCATAAAGTCCATCATCACACAGGTCTGTGTAAGGCTGGGTGGTATAACTACACCGTAAAAGACTTTATTTCAATATTTTCCAGCCACCTGACGATTCATGGAATTTTTTTTTCAATTAGAGAAACTATCATATTTTACCAAAAATCCATTATTGTAAAGTAGTAGTTGTAAATATTTATTGTTAAAAGTAAAAATGTACAATAACTCTATTTACTACAATTCCTGTACAGTTGGGTTCCTGGAGGACCATGTTCTGCAGAGTTCAACCTCATAAGGGTGCTGCCCCTTTGAAGGCTGAAACAGATCTATGTTATCTGCAACCCTAATAAAATACACCTAAACAAGCTATTCAAGTTTCTCATGATTATTTCAAAACTATAGGCAGGTTTGTGGAACGAAACTCTGCAGGGCATGACCCGCCGGAGAAGCATTTGAAAAGCCTTGATTTATATTTACCAAAAAAAAATCATTTATAGTAACAGATATTGCTTTGGGTCATATGCAGGTCATATGAAAATAAGTCTACCTTGTCGCATATTCAGCCATTTCACATTTATTTATTTCTCTGGAGAACATAAATACTTCCATTATTGATAAGGAGGACGTTATAAACTATGAAATTTTCAGGATGTATTAATGATACCAAGACCTTCTATATGTCAAAAGATCAAGGGAAATTTGATTCCTCATGTCATGACCCCTTTAAAGTATTAACATATGAGCAGGAACTATGAAGGGTTGTGTGTTGCTTTGCACCCCTCTGACATGTATTGATCTGAGTTGGGTTCACAGGACTTCAGCCAATGCTTGGAGTGGTAGCAAAACCTCATCGCTGAAGAAGTGTCAGGTGTAAGGGGCAAGACTGGATGTCGACCTGCCATTGCATGCATACTCCATTCTCTCGTCCATCACTGGCTGAGTCCTAATGGGATGTCCAGCTCAACAGAATGCACCTGCTCTTCAGACACAGGCCCTCCTCGAAATTGATCAGAGAAACATGGCGCACAACCATTCATCAGACGGCTTGCAATGCTTCAACAGCCTCAAAGTGTGCAAAAGCACACACACACATACATAAATGCACATGGGTATGTTTTCCTGCCAGCTGCCAATCACCCACAACCACGGATCAAGACTCCTATAACAACTGTGGGCTGAGGTTTGAGGGAGGGGGTGCCTACAGGACGTATTTGGAAAATGTGTTTTTATGTTTGTGCTTCACACAGTAAAGTAAGTGGGCCATGATTGGCTATAAACATCTTGACAAGACTTTAAAACACCAATGAGACTTTTGAGTTATGTTAATAATCCACATTGGTTAGACTTTAGTTTGACTAACTGATGGTCTGGAAAGTGTATACAACTTAAACAATTTGCCTGGAAACAAAGTGGTGTTCATAAGGTATCAGGGAAACACACTGAGCGCTTCAGGGGATGAAATAATCACTGGATTTACCAAAGACACTCAGTTTTGTTTGAGGAACCCAGAAGCAAGTAAACTATTAAACAACATAATGTATTGTAGTTTCTTTTTTAGGAAGGAATCTGTATTATTACTTTTGGATAGACAGAAATTTGTATCCCAGTTCTGCTGATGTTTCTTTTATTTGCTATATTCTTAGAATTGTTATTTTCATGTCGATTTATAACTGTGCTAACTATCTACCTGCTGCCAGATAATCATAGTAAGTCGCAAAAATAATCATAGTAAGTCACTTCATATGTCAGTCTGACCATTACTGCAATAAACTGTAAGACACTATGCTAATAATCAAAAGTCTGGCTATTGGGACTAACACCAATTTAACAATCCTGGTTTTTCGGAGACCTAAATATACAGATTTTTTATTGTACTATGACAGCCGGCATCTTGTAAGGAGTCTCTTTTTTAAAGCCATGATGGTATGACATGGCACACGCCCTTCTGCAGCTATCAGTCACCTAAATGCCATGGCTACAACTCCTCAGCAATGTCATCATTACATCGCCATTCAATTATCCTGACCTCCATGTGCGCCCTGGACTCCCAACCCTGTCCCGCTCTACTGCTGCAGAAGATTAATTGAAACAGAATGCACAGCTAATTTCTTTTCTAACGAGAGCGGGTGAGGTATAATAAGTCAAAGAGACATTAAAGGTCTTCCTTAAAAGAGCTTTGTGAAGAGGAAGAGAGCTCTTTTGTTTAGGGTGCTGGTAGAATCGTGGACTGAAGATGTAAGTGTGTCAAGTGTGTTTGAGCCTAAAAAATTGAATCTCATTAATCTTCAACCAGAAGTGTGGGTCCTGCTGTCCTATTCAGGCACAGGGTCTGTCACACTCCAGAGATCTTGGGGCTGGAGGTTGGATGCTCAAGGGCAAATAGAGGTAGATGGCTTGGGGGAGACTGACCTCGCCAGAGGGGTTAGAATGGACTTCAGTCGCATGTTCTGAAGCATGACTATGTCTAATTGTGACTGTTCATGTATTTGAGCAAAAATGTTTGTATTTATGTACAAATATGTACATGTGTGTACATATATTATTTTTTATATATGCATTGTATTATTATCACATTCGTAATATATTAAAATATATATCACATAAGTTTGTTAGCACAGCTAATCGCAGCATGCTAACATACAGCCATAACAGCACAACTGTGTAACATTGTTTTAGTATATTACAAGCATAATAATAATAATGCTAGGTATATATGAATATAAATATATAATAAGTACAAGCACTTATATAACATATACAGTTCAACAGACAACAAAAAAGTATATAAATAAATAAATACCATGGAGTACCATAGATTTAGAATCTGCAGTGGCTATATACAATATATTTAAATATACTTAAATATATAATTATAATTATATACAATATTATTAAGTACATAATATATGTGAACTTTCTATGGCTTTGACACATTAGGTGAGAAGGCATGTGTGTGTGTGTATGTACATGAGGTCTATTTTAGAAAATTCATTACACTATTCAACAGAAATGCCTATTAAACAGAAATTAAATATCAAGCTGGTAATGTGGAATAATCCCGTCTCAGCAAGAACAAACTCCTGCTGGAAAAAACATTTGTAAGCAAAAAGAACATCCTCTTCCAAGAATGTGTCTGTGTATCTGCATTTATTTACATACAAACATTATGTGAACAATCACACTGACTTTAACGTACAGTAAGTGTCTAAATCACATTATCAAGCTCCATTCAGACACATGATATTGATATTTCTATTACAATAGAATGAAAAAAAATGTGTGACCTCTGCGGTCTATCAAGTCAGCACAGCTTGTTTACATACAATTCAGATTCAGTGTGTATTCAATCAGGATTTATAAATACAACGTGTAAACATCCACCAGGCTCTCTTATCATGCTTATTATTTGCCATCCTTGCTTTGGACGGTTCTGTTGTTTTGAAAGGACAGAGGTGAGGAGAGGGGGTTGGTTCCCATTCCTTTGACAACAACTACAGGGAAATTCCTAGACAATGCATGTTTTAAAATGCTGAGTACAAAGTAGTGCCATTAACTGTTTAGAGAATCTTTCATAATGTTCCTCACACATACAGATCATGTAGATCAAATCTCAGTTAATGGAGAAGGGATGTCACTGGCAGATATGAATTACCATAGATCTGTTTCAGCCTTCATAGGGGCAGCACACTTATGAGGTTGACAATGTTGATCTTAGACCAAATCGATTCCTCTTGCCACCCTCTCCCTTGAGAAAAAAATACATTGTGTCATGAAAACATACATTTCAGGGGGTGAGGTGTTATAAAATGATGACTAAAAATAATGACAAAATGACTTATTGGTTGTTAAAGGGGAAGGAACAAAGGAAGTAGAAGAAAGGAAGGAAGGAGGGAGGAGGAGGAATGGAGGAAGAACAGATATGAAATGGAAAAGAAGGGAAGGCAAGGAAGTGTGTATTCTTGTTTTAGTGTGCTGTCTTCACAGTTGTGACCACATGCATTTATTCATATTTGAATCTTCAAACATTATGTAACATTTCTGGATTTTAAATAAAAAAGTACTTCTGCAAGTTAAGTCACAATTGTAAATGAACTCTATTCCCTGTGTGTTTGAGGAAATGAGTCATAGAGATAAATATTGTGGGTGAATCAGCATTTTTCTGAAGCTATGCATAGAAAAACTTTGCAATATATTTTTTCATTAAATCACAAAACACTGTTTTCCTGGAATGCTCCAGAAAGAAATTTTAAAATAACCAACACACAATTTGCCAAGAAAAAAATAACCTTTTAATACCTAATACTGTGAAGAGGAGTTAATGGATAGCCACTCTTTCTATACACTGAACTGTCTCATGATACAAAAGAAAAGCAAGAGTATATTTATAGTCACGCTTCTGAGGAAAATGCTATTAGTCTGTGCCTTCATCCATTCGGCCTTATATGAAATCCCACACTAAAAACTCCACTGCTAGATGCATTGCATTCTAATTTGTAAAAAATAAATCTAACATCATTAAGTCATATTACTCAGTTTATTCATATCTGTAATTTGCCTTTATAAAGGTGTACTCTGTTACACCAGTGGTTGGCAACCTTTGGCATGTGGAGGGTAAACCTTTGGATGATAAGTGTGAGACAATATTATATGCATTAATTTTTATTATGTTTCATTTAAAAAATAACTTTTTTGCAAGATTTCAAATGTAATAAGAATGAAATACTCTGAAATAAGAAAAATATACATTGATAAACTAGATGGTAAAGTTTGACCTTATGTTGGCTTGACAAACCCTGGCCTGAACCGTTTACCCTGTAACACCCCTGTTTGGACTGTCTGTTTGGTTTCTCCCTTGTCATGCCCATATTTGGATTTCCTGTTGTTGTTATGTGATCAGTGTCACCTGTCTGTAATTAGTCTTTGTAATTAGTGTGTCTTTATAAGTTGTTTTCTGTTCAGTTTGTCCTTGTCTGGTATTATTGTTATGTTGGGTGTTTGTATGTCTTGGCTATATCCTGCCTGTTCATGTCTTGTAGATATGTATTGTTTGTGGATTATCTATTAAACATGTTTGATTGGATTCTACGTTGTTTCGTTGTACCAAAATTATATTTTAAATATAAATACTTTGGTAATAACCAGCTGAATATTTAATAAACTACAAATTAATTGAAAACTACTGATTTCTGATAGAAAAACTTGTTGAAAGTGATCAATTTAACTACAGTTTATATATAAATTGTTTTCCGACTGCTTTCTCAGACACCATTTAAATGTATTTCTGCTCGACCCATCACTTTCCCTGCGGACACACATGCACAGTATTGTGGGATATCAAAGGCAGTGAAGGATACATCTATGCTGCCTTCAAAAACTGATCAGATGAAGGTATCTCCAGAGACAGGAAGTGAAGCAAACATTGGATTCGGATGTGCCTTGATACCTTTCTACCCTGGAATGTGTCCTTCAGAGGCAGCATTTTACAACTTTCGGACAAGCCATACTTACTTTTACCCAAAAACAAACTGCTTGATACAGTCTGTTACATTGGTTCCAGCTGCCTTTGTTAAAAGCAACACTGTGTAGAATTTAGATTTTCATATAAAAGAGAAGAAAATTTTTTAATTTCATTTTATTCCAACTGAATGTGCCTGTCAAGTTTATGTATCAACATTCTGCTACATGCACACTCCTAAAAGAGACTCGGAGCTCTCTCTGTAAAGGCACCATGGGTTTTGCTTAATGTTCTGGCAGAAATTTGCATCCCAATATGTCCTGTATAGAAACCCTATCCTTGGCTGTACTTCAGTACTACAGTTGTTCCTGTCCTCTGTTCTCTGGTACTGGCTCTTCTTACAATAAAGTCTGTCAGCCCAGCTTAGTACACATTCTCCTCTATTCCTCCTCTCTCCTTGGTGCTTATGGAGTTAAAAATGTGCCAAAACAAACAAACAAACCTAGCATTTATTTTTTAATAAATACAATCTGGTTTGCAAAGGAAACTCAACTCTTGAACAAACAAAAAGTGCTTTGCAAATGCAAAAGATAATTTGAGGAAAAATGCAAAGGTGCACAAAATAAAAGTACTGTGTTTTACAACACACCTACATAAGAGATTCTCCCAGCTTTTCTTGCAAATTTTGACTGAGAAAGATCTGGCATATTTGTGTGCAGTATTTCAATTTAAAATACAATAAAAACATTTTATTAATTTAAAATGTTATTAATTTATTCACTTTTTATACATTTTAATACATTTACATTTTTCATACAATTTATTTATTTTTATTTCATGTGACTGTTAGACAAGCTTTTGTATTGGCCTAAAAAAATCACTGCAACTTTTTTTTAATGTTTCCCGATGTAGTGATATTTATAACACTACATTCAAACCTTGCTGTTTTTTCCCCACAAAATATCCTAGGTTTGCTTGAAATAAACTAAATGAGCAGCATTGTGTGAATAAGCTTACCGAGGGTATGCATAGGTTTAAGGTAAGGGACCATGTGGACAATTGAGTGATACAATTGTGATAAAGATTATGCTTGCGCTAAGGCACACCTTAAGCAAACCTTAATATTCTACATATGAATTTAATGCATTCATTTGTTAAACTTTTTTTTCTTTGTTTTGTGATTTAAACTTATATTTTCCAATAAAAAAAATTCAACTTTTTTTTAAAATAAAAATTTTTAAAAAAAATACTGTGGCAGATCATGTGAAGAATTAATCTGAACACCTACGGAGAATTATATGATCAGATGCACAATAATAAATAAGTTAAATAATAATAAACGAGTGGGATGGTCAAGTCAAACTCTGAGCTCAATAGCTGCTGGCTGGATGAGGTGGCCAGTGCAGGTAGCAGTAACCAGTGCAAAAATCAACGATTTGGTTGCCCATTTTTTAAAAAAATTTATAGAAACAGATTTTATTGTAACTGCTTAAATAAATTAGACTTTTTAAATAAATTAGACTAATTGAATAAACCTGATGCACATAATTTCCAAATTGGTAAATCTGTAAGGGAGCTACATAAAGTAACTGTCTGTTACTTTCTGTTTGTTTGGGCGTAAAGTTTCCTTTGAAATGCAGATGCATTTGTTTGCAAAATGCTTGGTTGTTTGTTTAGTTTGGCACAGTTTTAACTCCACAGGAGTGTTGTGCCTCAGTTCTTTACAAATAGTCCTGTATGACAGTTCTGTGAATAATCATAAAGGTGCTACACTCTTCATTTATATTTCCATGTCGTCTCTGTGTCAAATTATAATTCTGTAGTCTTGCAAGCATCTGCCCTCCTGGGTGGGCTGATGAATACTGTACTTCATTTTCAGTGCAGGACAAACCTTTATAAAATCTTTCTGTTGGCTTTAATTTGTAGTTGTGTTTTTTAGGCATAATTATGTGCCTTGCAGCTCCAAAAACGTTTATTAATTATTCACCCCAATATGTGTTTGTAAATGATAATGACCACACACGTTAGCTCATGTCCCTTCTTGGCAAACACCACTGGAGTTCTCACAATGTTCTTGTTTATTGGCCTGCTAAACAGCTGCTGTTTTGGCTTTGCAACATTTCAGGTCCTCGTGAAGTCTGCATGCACATGCATCCATGTTTTGCATATGACAAGCTTCAGACTTAAACTCAGATTTCCAAGTAAATCCTCAGTATAAACCACAAAGTGCCATTCATCTGTGAGACCATGCCAGAGACTGACATTATCACATAGCCAGTAAAAGCCCACCTGTTTTCCACCCAATGCTAATCTAATCCTGTCTTCAGCTGGCCGCTTTGGAATTATTTGTATGTCATTTTCAATCATGGCCCCAAAAGTCTGTGGTTAAAAGAGGAGACTGTTGTTAACACAGTGTTCTGATATGAATGATGACAGTTTGACACTGTGGTATAGTTTGACTGACATAATATTTCACAATCTCACCGACTGCCCTTTTCTCATGCATGCACTGCAAAAGGGAAAGAAGATGCGAAAAACATGATAACATTATGGGTTTGGAGTATATGAAGTTTAAATGATGGATTTGGCATTGCATACATCTGGCAAAACGCTAATAACATAATACCCATATTATCATAACACCCTTCCATTTTTCATTTGTTATATTTAGCGGTTGTTCATTTATTATTATTAATAGTCACATTTTTGCATCATTAGCCAACAAATGCACAGTAAACACAGCGTGTGTAGTGAAGTTTGTAGTCACAGAAATGCACCTGTAATTTAATGGAGCTGAAAAATTGGCTTACTCACAAATCACTTTTTGTTTCAAATCATTTCAAGTTTATTTTGTTTAAAATTCGATCTACAGTAAAGTGGTAACGTCTAAGATCTTTGCATATAATTAGACTTTTTACATTATTAGTCACCTCACTTAGGTCCTTGGATGAGCTAAATTGTTGAGCTACCTTATGGATGATAAATATGGGTTGTTATATGTGTTTGGTCATTGAATTATTTATCACAAGAGTTTGTTATTGGCTACCTAGGTGCAGTCATCTAAAGTTTACATCAAATATTTGTGCAACATTTCATCAGAATGTTTTTATAAGCTCTTTCTTGTAGTTTAGATGACTTTGATCACTAAATTTGATGTTTGTATCTTTTGCCCTTTTAAGCACTAATGCAATCATGTTATTTAAACCCGCAGTGACCCCCTCTCATGCAGTGTGGAACATGCAGCTCATTCAGCGTTCAGATGATTTGGCTCCCGCAGGCCAAAATAAGGCTATATAAATAACATGATCAAAATCTGAAGCAATCTTCCTCCTACTGGGGGTCTGTGCAACACTCTCACACTGAGTACATGCTTAATCAATATCAGGAATCAGGATATTATGCACCTTTAAAGTTCTGCTTGTGAGATCGATATAGTATTATTTTCTATCTGCTGGCTATATTTAATTCTTTCATTATTATTTTCCCATTTCTATCAGGGCTTCACTTCTTGGCCCCATTGTAATGTGATTCTCTGCCTGTCTGACTATTTGGATCCCATTTATGTATGTGTATTTATATGCTTTCATAGACTTTGCTCTTCACAGAAGCATGTTCATCTGGTGTGGTGAGGGCGAGCATTATTATTGTATTGTATTGTATTGTATTATTATTAGTGTTGTAAATGTTATATTTTTATATTTTATTATATGTTTAATGTGTATTAACTGAATTTATTGAAGGTCTTACAGCATTCTTACAAGCTAGGTCTAACCCTAAACATTAAACTGTGGCATATAACTCGCCTGACACCTTTAGTGTTAGGGACATGGAAAAAGTCCTTGTTGGCTTGTCACAAATAGACATTATCGCTAAGATGATAAAGTGGGCTATAATTACCCCAGCAACCGCACAGAACACCCTAGACACTGCCTAGAAATACCCTAGCAACCACGTTGTTACGCTTACTGTAGCTTCTCAAAAAACATGTTTTGGAGGCCTGTGGTATAATATACAAAGCTATTCAGTCTATTTTTTCTCCTCACAGTAGTGGTAAAGAGACAGGAGTTTAATTTATAGGCTTAGGGCTGCATTGCGCTGTAATCTTTATGGGAAATCTTGGTGAGATCAAACATCTATTAACTGGCTCATAATAAAGAAGTTGCTATCTATGCAATGCCTGTGCTAATCTGGTACAAGCGCCCTGATTGGCCCCGGCTACACACTGGGCTGAGAATGTATGTGAGGAATTAGTGGTGATTCTCATTTTAATGTAAATGAGCTTTTGAAGGCGATGTGCCAATCTCTGCACGCTGCAGGAAGAGCGTTTACTGCTTAGCAAATGACAGTTTGGTGATAAATCATCTGTAATTAAACAATTTGGCGTGTGTGTGTTGATACCAGCCATCTTTCCTGGTGGTCTCTTAATGAAGTCGAAAGTATCAATTGGCTGAATGCTGAGGAATGCTGGAGAAGACATTCAACGATCGCTGCACTTGAAAGCCTCAGGCTGAGCTCCCGTTCTTTAATCAGCAGCACATTATGATATATTCCTCCCTATTTGGTTTTTAAATGTCTGCATACATAGTTTATATGGAAGTCCACTCTCTCCAGGCAGTCTTGAAGCTGAGAGCCATTTCTTTTAGTAGGTGATTAATCGCTTTTGATCAGTTGTCACACAGCCATTTTGCACTGGTCAAAATATACTTAAAGTTGAACAGGACACAATGAATGAGGTAGGGCGAAATAAAGCCTTGCTCTCAACATTATTTAGTTGTTTATGTTCCTGTTTGAGGAAATTTAATTTTTCCTTCTTGTTTACCATCCATGTTTGTTGGAAGAGCAAGTGTCAGTGTCAGCACTAATGCGGGCCACTAGGCCACTATCAGACGAGGCAGTTGAGTTGACACATTATCCTGGAAAAGTTTATAAGTGACAGAGTGAGATGCTTGGGAACGGACATGCTTCTCATCTGTGACTAATATTTTTACGTGCTATTTTGTAGAATGCTGTATGTCACATATTGATTTGTAAGTCTTTTTAGAGTCTGGTGTTAAAAAACAGTTTAAATATTCAGTGATTAAATATTCATTAAATGATATGTGAATCAAGGACAATCTCCTTGTTCGTGAAGGAATGTCTCTCATTACGTATGTAACCTTGGTTCTCTGAGAAAGGTAACTATCTGATTTGACACAACAGGGAACGCCTCTGGTATGACCGTTGTCTGAATCTCATGTCTAATCATACCAATATAATTGGCCCACTGCAGTATTTGATGCAGGTGCATCTGCTGATCAGGTGCTGATCAGGTGCATCTGCGAGTATAGTAGGGCACCTGTAGAGCATGTTAGCAACTTCTTTGAGGGAACTCAATTCTATGTCTGGTTTGACGCTATGGAGAATGCAATTGCACCGTGCTAAGGCAAGCGGCTGCCACATGGGCGCAAGCACAATTATAAGACACAAACACTCTTGCACTGCTGGTGACAAAAATACCTCTCTCAAACCACTGTCCAAACACAAAGCCCTGTTAACGTTCATACTAGACACATAAAGAGGTCTTCGGCGTGGGACTCAAATTCTGGTCTCCTGTGCTAGTGCCAGCACTAACAAAACACCACTGAGCCAGCTGCGTAAGGGCTTGACATAATTGGCTCATAAGCCAAACGCTGCCTTTGGGAGAGTTGGCGTAATGCAAGCGATAGCCTAGGAAGTAATACTCAGAGAGGTGTTCGACACAGGATTCGACAACGGGTCTCCCAGGCTATAGTGTAAGCATGCCATCCTGGCATGTCACTGGGCCAGCTGCACAAAGGCTAGAGCTCTAGGTTAAAGCTTGAGACAAGCCACCTCCAAGCTTTACCAGCAGAGAGACCCAATCCGTAAGGCATCTGCCCAGGCTCACCCAGGCAGACAAGAGTAAAGCTTTTTCAGCGAGAAGCCCTTGCAATGCGTGCCTCAGTGCGCCAGTTTGTCACGCCGGCAAAAAAAAATTGAATTTGCGTGTGTTTCAGACATCAGAAGGCACGCACGTTCTGAAATTCTTTGCAGCTGGGCCTATTGGTGCTTCAACACAAAAACAACGACAAACAGCTCCTGAAAACAAAAAAGCTGATGACATGCTCTACAAATGACTTAATATACTCGCAGATGCACATGATGCACATCAACTGCCATGTTACTTTGGCATAATTAGTCATGAGATTTAGACCCTGGTCAAACCAGAGGTGTTCCCCATAGCGTCAAAACCAGACGCAGTGTCGAATTCCCTCAAAAGGGAACATAAAGCGCTGACTTTGCGTTTCGTTTGACTGTCTCTATCTAACTGCTCTTGGACATTTAGGTGCATGTTTATTGGTGCTTTTAGTTGAAAAAAGAGTCAGGCACAGCAAATAATGGTCTTTAAAAGAGTCAGGCACAGCAAATAATGGGTCTTTAACTGCAGGCTTTTTTGGCCCTTAGGGGCTTTCAGAAAATAAACTCTTTCAACTAGGTAATTTTCACCACATCCCAAATGTTGGATTTAACAGCATTTTGTGATAGGTATTATGGTGATACGGTAATATTGTGAACATTTTGGCCAATAATAATAAGGATAATTTCATAAGTAGCATTTTACGTATCTAAATACACAAAAATAATATTTTCACAAAAAGTATTAAAATAGTTTATATTTTCACTTTTGTTTAGATAGATTTTGATTTCAGAAATATGAAGGCTGTCTGTAAGGCAATAGTAAAACTATAAAATCTTTAAATAAAAGGCACATGAAAACTAGCTAAAGTAAATGAAAAAAGCATGGTAACAAAAAAGTTTTATTTTTAATGTGACTTTTATACAACAAAAATAAAAAAGTTGAAATTTGGATACAGAAATCTAGATATATTGTTTTAATGAGCATTAACTGTAATTCTTTGCCCATCCTTTTTTAAAATCCTTTATTGTCCATTACATGTTGTACAGTGCAATGCAGGGTCTTCTCTTTTTCTCCTGATGCTTTGTTCCTTTTTGGCCCCTCCCTGCATTTATTTATGCCCGACTTAGAGACTCCAGTGTTTGTATCCATCCATTATGTCCTCCCCTCTTTAATTTTGTTGGCAAATTTAATTTACAAATGAATACCTTGCCTTTCTAATGGCCCATCGGGAAAGCTAAATGCACTTTTGTATGGAGTGTGTTTGATCACTTTTTTCTCGTGGTTGCATTTGATGCTAGTGGGCTGGTAAGAGCTAAGCTTTAGCTGACAGCAGGAGGAGAATGAGCACTTGAAATGATAGAACATGTGCAGCTAATGCGGTGTCTTGATTGAGCAATTTGCTGCACAAATTTATGTTGTAACGCTGCCAGATTAATTTAGCTCTATATTTTTGTTGGAGACAGAGCTGAACATTAAAAACCTGTTTTAGTCTGGGCATCAACATTTGTTTTTTCTGTTGGTGTGATTTTCTTGGTCTGCTTCGTACACTGTAAATGCATGCAAATAAGTATATGATCAAATATGTTTCTGCTTCAGTGTTTATATCTTTCCAAACATTCTAGCACTGATGAACAGCCAGTCAGTGAATCCAGGTGCATGTCTTCCACCATTGACAACAGATTCAGATATGTGAAAGACTATCTGTGTTTTACTATATAAACATTCATACTGATGCAGCACTTCTGTATAGGGTCTGTTAAGTACAACAGAGCAAAATGAGAAAGTTCGGAACAATTAAAAAGCTTTCATTTAGAAGCATTAGATTATCAAAAAGTGGGGTAGAATCTTCACAGAAGTAATGAAGGCTTGATGAAATGAAGGCATGCGTTAAGCCCCTATAGAGTCAAACACAGAGCGCTGTGATAGCCAGAAGTACAAGAAACCACAAAAGCATTTGTTAATCATCATAAGCATTTCAAATGTGATATAAATTTCCAGTGCTTGTTTACAGAGGTTTAACAAAGAGATTGTTTAGTTTAAAGTGAGTCTCCAAAAATTGGGCTGTACAGTTCTAAACTGTAGCCTTGATTAAATCAAAATTTGTCACACACTCTTTATTTTTCTTTACAGCAGGGCTGTTCCCTTCCTGGAGGGCTGCTGTCCTGCAGAGTTTAGGGCCAACGCTAACCAAACACACACAAACCAGCTAGTATTGGGGTCAGTTCTGTTCTGTAGTCTCTTTGCAATAATATCAGTGCTGTAGTCTGTCATAATCAGACTTTTAATTATCATCAGGAAGTCTGGTGTAATTTACTTTATATTAAATGCCTAAAAAAACTGTGCTATACAAAGATTTAAAGGCAGTACTTTGGAAAGCTTTTACAAAGCTGTAAAATCAACCTGATTGGACATCCTTGTTTCGGGCGGTGAGTGAACATACTGTAGGGGTTTAGTGGGCATGTCATTGGAGGCTGACACTACCACTGCTGTAACACTTTTGCTGGAATAGACTTTACCTTGTGCTGTATGATTTTCATATGCAGCTTAGGTTTATATAGCTGCTGTATGGTTATACAGCTGCGCTACCATATTCAGACTTACATGTTAGATGTCTCATTATTTAAGTCTACCATGCTAATAACAACAAGGGAAAGATTGTCATAAGAAAATGGATAATGGCTGAATTTGGGTGGAATGACAAATTAACAGAGAAATCATGTCTTCAGTTCAAGCTGGGTCAGATATGTGAGAGTAATCAAAGAAACACCTGAGCTAATGTAGAGCTGATGTAATCATCCTGTAGCAGCTGGGCTTGTTTTTTATCACTCTTTCTCCTCAGTCCTGCAATAACTGGCTTGAAGAATACTTCACATTACAGTGTTTCCTCAAGTCCTATGCTTTTTATTCTAA
>JAZGTK010006697.1:0-20434 GCA_036877625.1 Ambastaia sidthimunki | reverse complement strand
AGGCAAAGAGCAGGTGTGCACATGTGTTAGTGGACGGCGCCCCCTGCCTACAAATAAGTGAATTACTGTAAAGGGATCGATTAACTAAAATGGTGATGTTCAGTGACAAGAGACAAAGAAGGACAGGGTAAAGCGAGAACGGTAACACCTCAGCCCTCCGAAAGAGGAGGGTAATTAAAGACCCAATCGGAAAACTCAGGGCGAGTCGCCCCTCCTCCCTACTTCACTGCAAAATTGGACACATGACTGGAGATGCACAGCAGGGGAGCTGAGGCCTGACGGGCAAAAAGTGGGTCACGAACGAAAGCCAATTAACAGACAATGATGGCGCATTCATATAAAGCTCCTCATAAGAAATGAGGGTAATAGAAAAAAATGGTATAAATCTGGGTCATATGACTGCAGATATCGTATGCGAATTCAAAGCGCGCAACTCGACAGCCAAGCTGCCGTCCGAACCCGACGGGGTTAACAGCTTCAACCAGACTGTATTTACCTCCCTGAGCACAGCCCTGTGTCCTGCTTTTACACAGCTGCTGGAGACACATCCAAAGCTGCCTTTGTTTCCCTGTCAATAATCTTGTTTGCCTTTTCATTATCTGTAGCTTTAACGTCTCGGTCTCATTCCTAATTCCGCAAACGGCCTCCACAAAGACGCACAGCGATTATCAACATGTTCTCTTTTCCAATGGCAATCCCTTGACTCCCAGTCTAACAGCATAATGCAAATATTAACACATAGCAAAGACGACGAGGGGATCGTGAGGGCTGCACCTGATGACAGTGCTGTCTTCACATGGCTCCATCGGGGGCTTTAGGAAAGCTCAGTTCTCCAGCCGGTCCGAGCATGTGCCCTCCAACGCTACAGAGCAAAGACAAGAAGGAATGAACCATGATGTCCTGTTGATCCTAACCAGGATACACAAGACAAGCAAACCACACACAGCTACACAGAGTTCAAAGGTTTAGTTCACGTTAAGTTCATCTGTGACATCAAATAGGCATCACATCTTAAAACAATGCTCTTGCTTATGATCAAGCTGAAAATGAAGCAAAAATGGCAGTTTCTTGTTGTGGAGAACCTTTATGTTAACACAAATCTGGGGTAAAATGAGACAGCGTTGTTTTGAGAGGCTCATACGTTTATGGGTGAGATTGCTAGTTAAAAACAATGATGAATGATGAATTCGGATTTGTTTTTTATTGAACTGAATACCCAGCTATCAGAGAATGTTTTCAGAACATTGGCTAACATTCTCTAAAAGTTTTCTCAAAGTTATTAAAAATGTTCTTGCTATAACGTTAACGTTAATCTTAAATATAACGTAAATATAATGTATATATGTGTATGCATATAATATATTAAAACATTATTCCTAAGTCATTAGTAAAATATTTTAAAAACATTACAGAATAAAAAAAGTTTCATAATGCTCTTATAACCAAGACATAATGTTTATACATTTAAAAAACTGGACGTTAAACCTTCAAAATAACATTTTTAATATTTTTGTTAGTTAATGCAAATTAAGAACGTTCTTATAATCCAAAGTTATTAGCTGGGCATGAAGGACAATGTAAGTCAAAGCTCAAGCAGATCTTCAAACAGCAATACTGTGGAGAATACTGACATCTACTGGCCGTCTGTGCAAAGCCTTTCAACTGTTTAATGAACAAACAGATCAGCTATAATGCATAGTACACACATATATGGAGAGATGTGTATGTGTGTGTGTGTATATCTATACATCTCTATATATGTGTATACAGACACACACACACACACATGTATGTATATATATATATATAGTATTTTTTCTTATTAAACAATAATAATTGTATATTAAACATAAATTGTATCCTAATATATATTTACAAATCTTGGATATATGATTATAAATCTGAATATTCTTGTCCTTGAACTACATATCATAACCACACACACACACACACACACACACACACACACACACACTAACACAAGATAGTGATTGGTTCAGTTGTGAGCAAACAAAAAAAAAAGGAGATGCCGGCCATAAATGTACCTCAATCTCTCTAAACATAATTGATAACAAAGCTTAACACAGCACTTTCCTGTGCACTCAAAAACAATGCTTTGTTGGGTGTGATTGGAAAGTCAAAGAGAAAGCAAATATGGATTCTAGTGCGAATGGACGGCCACAATACATCAGAGCAGCGCTTTAATGTAACACCTGCTGTCCGGGCCTGCGAGTCATTGTGCCCGTAACAAGGCACTCATGGGCATAAAAGTGCATCGCTCCCCGGTTGCTTTTGTGGCTAGCTATGAGCGTGTTTGCTTTCGAGGTGTTCTCCTGGTGCGACAGCGATGCTCTCATTGTCAGAAAGCCCACGGGCTTTGTGCGCTGACACGCAGAGGAAGGGAGGGGAGCAGGAGATGCGTGAGTGTGTCTGGACGTTAGCCAGTGGAGCTTCTCAACACCGAGAGGCACCTGTGCCGACACCTCCCCTTGTTCTTTTACATAAGTAATCCCTCGCTCGCTAAAGCACACAAATTTCTGAGCGCTGATCCTTTCACTGCATAAATATCTTTCATCCTGTTGGAAAATGACAACACTGGCTTGTTTTCAGTTTCTAAGGTATCACCTCGGTTGTTGTTGCAAAGATTCTGGCTTGGGGCTGTTCTGACACCATTTGGTGGTTTGTTTTTGCTACGATCCTTTTTGATGCTCAGCCTTTAGATTCTGTATTATTACTGATGGTATTGTGTCGGTCACACCTGCTTTGGGTCTCTCTCAAATATAAATGTGATTTAACTTTTCACAAAAGGCAAATAATTCTAGATAGAATAAAGTTTATTGCAGAATAAAACTCAAACACGCATGTCTATTAGCGAAACGCGGGGCAGATACATTTCAGAAAAAGCCACAAGTCTCAGTTCAATGAAATTGTAAAGATAAAAGTCAACTACTCTGCAAAACATACTTCAACACTTCAAATTCCCCCTGAAAGCCATTCTTTAGCACGTCTTGCTTCCGATGACAATTCATTAGCCCTTATAACTCATTCTTCATTGTGTCAAGCCCTTTGAAAACTACAAGATGTTTAGCACCATTGGCTTGTGCCCACATGCTAATCTCCCACCTCTAAAAGGCTCTAAACCAGTTTTTAGTATGCATTAATTTAAAAATGAAGGCTACCAAACTTGGACTTGCAGTGAGTGGGCTGGATTAAAGCGCCGGTAATAAAGTGCTAAATAAACAGTTGACTTTCCCATGATTTTTGTGTACCATGTAATGATGAGTCAAGGCAAGTGCTGAATGTTTTGAGAATGTGCATGCATAATTTACCCAACCCTTGCACAATTCATCTGTCAGCACAGAAATGTCAGATGCCACTTCTGAGAAAAGTCTCGGAAGCCCCCCTCCACACAGAAGGGACACAGCTAACAGGGAACGTTCTTAGAATGTTGGCTAACATTCTCTAAAAAGTCAAGTAAACATTCTTGCAGTTACATTACCAGAAACGTTTTTTAATGTTATATATTATATAACAAAAAACTGAAATGTTACAGAATGAATAAATGTTTAAATAACATTCTTATAAAAACAAACAATATCATTAATACACGGTTTAAAGTGGATGTTTTGAACGTCCCTAGAACATTAAAAATACAATTTTTAACATTTTTGTTACTTCATAGAAACATTAGGGAAACGTTCTTACAACCTTAAATTGTTAGCTAGGGAAGAGTGCGACGCAGCGTTTGCGGTGTTAGCATGTGTGTCTACATGTAAATCCTGCATTGGAGCTGTCTCAGCCTGCACATTAGGGCAGATGTCTGTCAGCAGAGCTCATTTGCTTAAACAAACCGCCGTGGCACTCCACATGTGGCCCCATTCATTAACGTGGCACTTCAAGCCCTGCTTGTTTTGACACACTGTGTCTCAAAGCTTCCAATATTTACACAAGCAGGGACCACCTACATTCTAGCGAGCCACGAATTCGCTCGCAGGCACACATACAAACACCCTTCACTCCTGGCACTTCTAAAGCATTCAATTTTCACTTAAGTTTCCTTCACTCATTTGCAAGCTCTGACACTTAACCAGAGAAAGGAGGAGTCACGCATTCTCTCACAGCCAGCAGACTTTTTTCCACAGTAACTTCTACAAACAGATGTGGCATCCATCATTCTGAGGGCTGGCAGCTGGTTTTAACAGCAGACGATTGATTGGTTTCTCTGATGAAATCTATCAGCTTGTTAAGAACATGCTTGCTGTTTGCTTAGTGATAGTTCTGGAAGTGGACGCCATGGGGAGTGTCTCTGGCTATGTCATTATTATTATTATTACTACATGTATTGTGGTAAAAAAAAAAAATCAGTGGAATGATGTGAAATATGATTAGTGTTAAACATACTGGCAGCCGAAAGCATAATCAAATTAGTCTGAATATTAAAAATGATAAACGTGGAAAGAAAACACGTAATTGTATAAATAACAGAAAGTCACATATGGTGAAAATCTCCTGCAAACATAGATTCTGTATAAACTTTAGTATGTGCATAAAGCGATAAAACAGTTGTGCACTAAATATGTACACTAATCAGGGTACAGGGAAGTATGCATTCCTTACTTACATTGAAAAATGCTGCACTGAAATACAAGACAGTTCACACAGGACCAATATCTTCTGAAGTCTGGATCTAAACACAGTCTAAAAAAGATAAAGATAAAGATGTACACACACAAGGGAATGAGGAAATGGACTGGACTCGGTATTAAATTTATGACCAGCACTGAAATCACAAAAACTAGCTTGTCTGCAGCATTTAGAAAGCAGCAAATCACTAGCAGCATGGAGCCCTTACAAGCAAGTCTTAAAGTTGATGATTTACCCTTAAACTCAGCAAGGAAATCAAACTCAGCCTCTCAACATTCTTTACTAATACCTAATGAAAAGGAGACGCGCACTCAAAAACAGTTATTTAGCACCCTTGGTAAGGTAGGAATGATCTGCAATCCTACAGAAGCCAGCATGGCATAAAGACAAGCCAGGCTCATAGCTCAGATAATCCCAGCTACGGTCAGTACAAGAAGACGTTCTCCCAGACATGTGAAGTTCACGAGCTCTCCACTCAGCCTACTTGAAATCAGAAACACATGGTGGAAACAGACAACTTTATAGGCATCTACATTACAAAACATGGGGAATGTGAGGAAATATATGAGCGGTCTCACAATACCCCAGAAGAGAGGAACAGGCCAATCAGAGGCTGTTACACATTGTCTGGCTTTGCTGATTTGCTGTCGTCCATGACTCTGTGCTAGACATTTTTGTCCGACAGAGATTTTACCTGAATCACGCAGAAAGAATTCAAACAAGTCTCAGATGAGTCTAGAATATGTCTAGTCTTATGGTTTAGAAGGTTTTAAAACATGAAGCAACTGGAGATAAAATAAATAACAGTAGATTTATAGTCTAAAAACACATGAAAAGCTTTATTTGTACTGTTGATGTAGCAGTATCATTTAACCCTCTCACTGAAACACTGAAAGGCTGGGATGGTCCTAAGATCTAGCCAGGAAAAAGGCCCCCACAGACCGAGAAAAACTGCTGAGTTCAATTTTAGGTCCATCAGCATCTCTATTATGAAGTCAATTTTATTGATCAACAAATGTTAAGTGATGTGTGTCAACAGCAGTTTTTAAACTGTATTAATTAACAGACAACACATGATTACTCTCTCCCATAATTAAGAAATCAATTTCCGCCTAAATGGAAATGACAACAGAGTTACCAAATCAGTCTCAAGTCTTTGATTGATTAAACTAATGGCCACTACAGCACTTACAAAATAAAATAAACAAAATAAAAGAGCTTTCCATTAGTAAGTAAATCTTCAGATTCACTTATATAACCACTTCTTCACCTGAAAATGGAAACAAGGGTTTAATTATTAATACTTTTTTACATTTTACTAAAATATGTTTTTATTAACAGCTTTGCTAACCAAACCACACCAAGACAACAATGCTTAGCCTGATGTACATAACACTGCAAACAAACAAACAAACAAACATTCAAAATTCAAATGAAATACACTCTCAGGGCACAGTCAAACATTTATTTGCCCAAGCAACTACAACCTGACAACTGTCCTCTATGACTTAAAAGATTACAGGAAAAAACACGAATTAAAAGATTTGAGCAAACAACAGTGATTGAACCATAATAAAGAATGTCTATACCCAGATCAGTCTACTTATCAAATTGTTAAATCAGATTAAGTGTCTAATTCTGAATAAACCTCTGAAAGAAATCCGGCTTTATTGTTCAAGGAGCTCCAAAACTATAACCCAAGCCAAGATCTGACAGCTGTGCCTTCAGACAGATTGAGAGGATGTTTAGGAACTAAGATGATCAGAAGAGTCCAACAGCACCTTCAGAGCCTCAGACTCTATCCATGTGTTCACACTGTGTCCCATAAACTGATTGAGATGTCACCATGGAAAAAATGATTAGTGTTTTTGCTAAATGGATATATGTGTGACAATATACACCTCTATATTTAAAAACAAAAGAAAGCACCAGGCAACAAAAAATATAAAACTTTTATATATGCTTACATATATTGGCAGACGTTTTTCTAGATGACATTTTCAACCAATGCCTGTAGTGATATGACAAATCAGCCATTTTACCTTTATTAACTTAATATGTGAGACATATCAGACTTATTCTTCATTCCTTAATACCTTTGTCTCCTCATGATCCCATTATTGCCAGAGATTATAGGGCTAAACCTCTAACAGATCCTCTCCAGCCCATAAGGGTTTTTATTCTGCATTTAAACTGTAAAAACTGGCATCCACGCCAGTGCAAGACGGCAACATGACAGACAGATTAACCAAAATGAGGATTAGCTATCCATTACATTACAGATTACTCCTCACCTGCCTGGTCGCATCCCCCTTTATAAAATGAGGATTTATCAAGACTGCTGCAGACTGTTGCCACGGCAACAAACATTCAGTGACTAGGCAACCACCTGTCCACAAGCCACTCCTAGTTAAAGCACCCAAACCAAAAACACAGCAGTTACAACACCCCACCCACCGTCCCTAACAATGCTATCACAGTTTCTGGCTAACAGCTTCGTGCTGCGTGATGCCGGGCCTTGGGGACTCACGACCTCAGACAGTGTTAAATCTCAGAGTTCATGCCCTGTGCATTGTTTACCAATTTATATTCACCTCACTGTTCACACAGAGGAAACTGATTAAAGAAATCTTACATGAGAAACCACTGCAAACAAAGTTAACCTGGATTCTGTAACTGAAAAGCATAAAATGTCTGTGATCGTGAAGGCGCTACAGGCACAAAAATATTTATAACTAAATTTACATAAACGTTAATGGTTCACCCAAAAACTAAACTGCAACAATTTCCTAATTTTAGTGCAGTGGCGATACATCACAAATCATTTTAAAATGAATAAAGGGCCCAAAAGTTTTAGAACATTTAAATTTAATTGATGTCCATGCAATTTCAAAAATAAAATCATGGCTTAATCGGCTTGACATTTATGCTACATATTTTATGCCATTAAGAGTCATAATGTAAAACCACTGTAATAAATGAACCCAGATAATCTATATGTTAAATATTAATAATGATCATTAATATGCTTACTGTCATATATGAGGGTAAGCAAATGACAGAATTGTAATTTTCAAATGAACCATTTCACCACTTTCCAACAAATTCCCAAACCCCCACTAAATAAAGCTTTCTGAAATTAGAACAGATACATTTATACCCTTATAAATGGAGTGCAGACATTTGAAAAAAAAAATACATCAACCAATGTTTTCTTTTGTTTCATCCCAAAAGCAGTGAGATGAAAACTCTGAATGGTCACATTTTATACTCGGTAAAGCGTGAGAATTCCCCCTTATGAGGCAAAATGATCCAGCTTAATTACAAATATAACGTTATCCTCAATAATGAGGTCAGAGTCTGTCAACCTTCCCTCCCCACATTTAAAACCACCCAACTACACCGTGTGTGTTGAGCTCCCTCCAGGCTGAGAATAATGGCCAATTATTTAATGTTCCCTCAACGTCCTGACCCATAATGAATTAAAGTTTGGACAGCGTTGAGAGGTAACGGCTGAGGCTAACACCTCTGAGAGGATGAGCTTTGCTTTGAGGCAAAGACAATAGGCCAAGCAGAGGGAAATGGGCCAGCAGAAAGGATTACAGGGCCGGACAGAAGCCCAAACTTCCGTTACACACCAGTGGAAGGCGTGATTAACATGGTGCAATGGTGGCGGTGAGGATGATGGGGTGACACCTCTGGGGAGCGTGTCGGCCTCATGATACACTCAGATGGAGGTCAAGCCAGAGGGGTGAAAGATGTCAGGGTGAGACTGATGCAGGAGGGTGATGGGAGTTACAGCTTAAGTTCAGAGCAGGTGTGCTGGGCGTGCATAGTCAAATAACAACAARCAGCTAAAACAAAGAGTTCATGACATGCTTTCCTGAAGCTCAACTGGTAGAGGAACCACAACACCTAGGTCAAGGGTTCGAATGCCAGGAAAAGTTAGTTATAAAAAATAGTTATAAAAAGCTGCATTTTAGGACTTTGGATAAAAACATCTTACAAATTCATAAGTGTAAATCCATGGAATGGTGGTAGACTGAAAAATGTCTTACCTTATTTAGAAATAATTTAACACATAACAGGATAAATAAGATGTAAGCAGAGTCTACAAGATGATCACAGAAACATACAGAATTTTGGAACTATTCTTTGAAAAAGTATATTTTAAATATCTTTTAAACATCAACAATCAAGCAAGCAGAACTCTAATAGCCAAGTAGAAGGAAAAGTGTTTTAACACTATAAAATGACCTCAGTTGATGAGGTCAGCTGAGGAACTTGATGAATGTTTATGGCTACCGTTTCGTTGGAGACTCCATGGATCAATAAACTTATGTTCATGTACAGCCTATAACAGCCTGCTAACAAAAGACCTATAAGTACTCATAAGATCTTGATCAATATGCCACAAAACCAACCAGACTGCTCTTAATCAGTATTACAGCATTTTTCATTTCTAATCTAGATATAAAGAGGCATCTGATCATAACTTTATGTGCATTGTTGTTCCAGTCTATGTGTCTAAGTGCATGTCCACTTCTGGTTTAATTAAGGCTCACGGACATTAAATCAATACGGATTTTATACTTTTGATAAGGAAAAACATGACCCATATGGCATTGTATAAGCACAGGCTATTAATATCAGTGCACAATTAAACATAAATGTGTTTTTATAATAGTGTACTGTACATGTGCTCTCTTTGACCTGAAATAACCTCACACAACATATAACAATGGCAAACTGCTGTTCTATTGACTGTCAGAGGTGCACAAAGAAAAAAACTTAGACCTTTCTTTAAAGGACACTAATAAGGATCAAAAGTTCAATCAATTAGACCCATTACTGTAAAAAACAACAAACACAAAAGATGGCACAAACCTCAGTTTTTGGCCAAACTTCCTCTCTGAAAAAATGAGTTTATACCATACCATTTGGTAACCATGTGAGGCATGGAAAAACATCAAACTAACATTACTAAAACATTTGTACTTCCACCTGATTTTATTTGAATGGTAAAAGAGTGAATTATTAATAATTTTAACCCAGCCCAAGCATCAGGATCATCTGTCTGTTTGGCAGGTAAAAAGGGTTACAGTGAACTACACAGCACACATAAGGTGGCATGTTTTGCATGAGCAGCGTCAAAACCACACCCCAATTGGACACCAAGGGTGTGTCAAACCGGGATGTGGTTTAGTCAGACGACACGGAACTGTCAGACCACACATCCGATCAGGGGAAATCGCTAATCCAGTGAGCTAAAGTTACGTTCAAATGAACCAGACTTTCTGGCGAGTCCAAAGCTAAAACCAGCAGATTGTAGAGTGGTATGTTTTGGTAATAGCTTTATGCTTGTGTCACTTACCCTGGAAAAAAGCATGTCCGTGAAGTCCATTCAAAAATGCAGATTGACTAAGAAACCACTGGAAGAAAAAAGCTCTAAGTCACACAAGGAAAATCCAACCACTGAGTGCCCATTGCAGATTGCAAATATCCTAACCTCTGTGTTTGGGAATGTCTGTCATCAGAAGGCTTTTTAAGCCTCTTTGGCTGTCTGCTCTTCCTTGAATAAGACCTCAGAACTTTGATACCTATTTTCATGGGATCACAGACACAAAACTAAATAATACACCATGAATTAGTGCATCCAAATGTCTAAGATTATAGAAACTACGTTCCTACCTGTTTTCTGCGTCTCTAAGCTGCCATTCAACGCAGGTGTAGAAGGCAATTGCTCTGTTTTTATAGACGTGTCACAGATGATCACAGAAGAACCTTCATGCCCAGAGATACCCTGAACTAGGGGCTTACTGCGTTTGCACCCTTTTAAGGGCACTACTCCTGCCTTTGTTCTAGCATGGCGGTATTGGTTGCAGAGGACTGCATTTTTTACATAACTACTGTTTTGAAGTCCAGAAGTTTCCACAACATCTGTTTTAACTTCTTTAACTGTCTTTGTCCTGGTTTGGCTTTGGAGATGGCCTTTCATTTTGTGCTGTAAGTTTGGTTTGACTGAGGCCAGAGGCCCTGATCTGGTTTTTCCATGTCCTAACTGTAGACTTTGTGCATGGGACTTCACTGGCACTCTCTCTGTTACGCTTACCAGCACATCTGAACTTTGACCTGCTGAATAAAGCGCATGCACTGAATAAACATTACAAAAAACTAACATTATAATGCCTGAATGCAATAATGCTCAAACAGTGGAAAGAGTTTTCGTCTGCAGCATCGCTCTGATACGAAAACCCCTTTTAAATGTGGACAGACGGGCCACACAAGGGCTGAATTAGGCTAATTGAATTAATTTTATTAGTTTAATAAATGGCTGACTGGGGCAGAGTCCAACTGTTTCGCAGTCCTGCGTGGCTGCAGACAGCTTATTAGGACGTCTTGAGCTCCGCATGTTCTCACGCCTTAGTCTTTAGCATCTTTATTCAGATTGATACTAATGGCCTGATCTCAGCCTGTCGCGCAATTACAGTAACGAACTGAGAGGATGAAGAGGGATGAAGTGAAATAAAATTTCTTCCTGCTCTTTGCTGGCCCCCACATTAACAGCACTGCAGTTTAAGCTGCTCTAACGAGACAAATCTCGTCAGGCTAATGGTGGTTAATTTGAGAGTCACCCCCTCCCAACCTCTTAACTACGTACAGTATCAAACAAACATCACATTTAATATGTTCTTTTGAACAGACAGTATGGGATAACATTTTACAGTGCATTTTCATTATGATCTTATGCAGCATTCAGACACACACACACACACACACACACACACTCACACACACACACACACACACACACACACCCTATCTCCATATATTTGAATAGGGCTAGGGATGCAGTGACTTATGATATAAATACTTTAATAAACCTAACTGAACAAATCCTTTTTTTTATACTTCTTTTATACTATACAATTGTGTATCGGACAAATATGTTTTTATAAATTATTCTTTTTTGTAGACACAGAAAAAGAAAAAAAAAGCGCCTTTGGATGGAGATGTTGTACACAATATTAGCCGTGGAGGATGATGGAGGCCGAAATAATATTTAAAGGGAGGAAAAAAGAGAAAAAAAACTATTTTATTTACACTACCTCCACAGAAACTGTACAAAAACTCTTAATAAAAATAAAAATGGTCTTTGTCGCTGCATTATTAATTGTGCTAATTATACTACAGTCAGTATGCTGTTGTTTTCAGAAAGCTCTCAGTAAAAGCAGATAGAAAAGAGGAACTTCCTGTGCCTGTTTACAAACCCGCCGGCCCTTTAAGCGTGACTCCCTGGCCCCCAGCACTACACAGCTGCCCCCTGTTTACATTCACAGTTCACACAAATAAAACTTTAATGGGCTGTAATTTCTGAGTAAAAATGTAGAAGCTCTTAGCCAAGTGAAATCATGCATGTAACCCCCCCCACCTTCTCCAGCATTTAGCTGCCACAGTACATCTTATTAAAATCAACCGGGTCAACAGATCACGTGTCACAGAGGGTAGAATTTGCTTGTTACTTATTTTAATAATTCTTAAAAACAGATACATTAATATGCTGACAAATTTACCGTTTACATTTTTACACCAAAAAAATAAGAAATAGATTCACTTTTTTTTGTTTCCTCACCCCACACGAAGCTCAAACATAATTAGTCGTCAGTTGTGATTACATAAGGTTGGTTGGCTGGAGGCACATATTTGAAGTAGCTAGTGAGTTTACCTGATGTTCCTGACATGCTGGGCCTTTTCTGCCTAGATCTTGAGAGTCTATGTGAGCGGCTACTGCGAGAGACTCTTTGTGAGTCAGGCCTATTCTCAAAGTCTGTACTCGAGCTGTCTGTCTGCTCTGTATTAGCCTGTAATAATGCGTCGTCTGGGACTGCGCCACTCACTGGGTCTTTGGACAATGTCCTCTTGACCTGCTCTGAGCCAAACGGCTCCTCGGAAAGTGCTTCAGATTTGCTATTAGCAGGACGATCGTTGACTTGTGTTTCCTGAGGAGATTTCTCGACCTCTGTAACGGTTGTCTTCTCCTCTTCCTCATTTCCTTCAAACAGCTCAGGGCTGTAAAAGATGCTCTGTTCTTCTTCTTCTGAGTCTTCAATTTCACTGGTGTCCTGCTTAGATGGCAGAGGGTCAAGTGAACTTTTGCTTACGTTAGAAGACTTGGAAGCTGTTTGGTGTTTTGGTTCCACAGGAAGTACTGGAACAACTTCCTGTTTGTTGTGCACTGGATTTGGATCCTGAGAAACCGGCTTCTCTGATCGCTCAGACTGAAAGATAGGGGTCCTAAATCGGCTATTGACCGGCGTGGAGGTAAAAAGATGGCCCACGGGCCGCGTTGCTCTTTGAAAACTGGGTTTGCTATTTGATGAAGTGATTGGTTCAGATGGATCCTGTATGGTCTTTTGGTCACCTGTTCAAACAGACAAACACAAAGACATCTGAGTGACAAAATACATAAAACTTATGGGTGTGTACACTAGCTCAAATGTGTGCCTCTGTAACCAGAATCTCTGGCTAAAACAATACAGTCAACATTGCCCTACAGGATTTAATACAAATGCCTCAAAAGCTAAAGTGGTGGAGCGCTACGACTGCATCATTATTGTGTAGGCTTTGGTTGTGCATCCGGACCACGGCTCGCATGTTTGCATGAGGAGTCCCTGATTTGTTCTCAAGTGTGCGCAAACAGTCACGCTCAATCTACCACAAACAAAGGTCAAAGCGATTTCATTAAAAGCAACAGTCAGACATCTGCTCTTCCCAACGCTGTGCAGTCAGTCGGGGCCCAAAGAGTCTGACAGGAGCAATCAGGAGTGAAAAACAAAAACACAAATACGTGTACATAACCTCACACACACACACTCTTACCAGATGGTTTGACTTATGGCTTGAGATATCAACGACATGAACTATAGGTGTGTAGCACAATGTCATAGCAACTGTGATCAAGAATCACCATGTACAGTGTAAGATTCACAAATAACATCAAACACCCACTGAAGTGAAGAAGTAAATGAAAAAAATTGCTAGGATAACGTGTGATTAAATTTAAATGGAGTGAAGCAGGAAGGTCCAATGATTGTTCATCTGCAAACATAGTGTTTTTGTAAGCATTAAATATGATTGTTAGTATAGTATAGTACAGTATTATAGTACAGTATAGTATACTATGGTACTGTATAGTGTATAATAAGAATGGTGAATAAATAGGGTCATCATTATCTCATCCTCATGTCATTCCACAGCCATATGATTAACTTTATTATTGGAACACAAAGGATTGCAAAAGTAGTTAGAATCGTCACACTGTGCTTTTCCAAACAATAAAAGTAAATAGACAACAGACACTGCCAAGCCTCCTAACTTACACTGTCATCTTTATAAACAAAATTTGTAGGGAATAAACAAACAAACATTCTGGTAAAACATTGTCCTTTTATGTTCCATGGGATAAAGGAAATCATACAGGTTTGTAACCTCACATTTCTCATTTATGGGTCAGTTAACCCTTTAATCACCAAATCACTGTACATATTTATCCACCCGAATCATATACCTGCTTCAGAAAAGCTGTTCTCAGGGTTAGCAGCCTGAACCTCAGGGTGTAGGTTTGGCTGTGCCAGCTGAGGGTCAGATATCTTGTAAGGGGTGATTATCTCAGAAGGGGGTGAGGTAGCAGAGCTGACCAGCGAGGGGCTGAGGAATGGAGGGGCTGCCTGAGAAACCGTCTGTTCAAAGGTCTCTACTGCCCCCTGCTGGCCCTCAGAGAAGGACTCCAGGGACTGCATGGCGCCAGTGAAGGTGTCGTGGTGTTTCACTAGTTGACGCACCCACTTTGACAGGCCTGAGGAGAGAACAGCA
This sequence comes from Ambastaia sidthimunki, assembly GCA_036877625.1. NCBI lineage: Eukaryota > Metazoa > Chordata > Actinopteri > Cypriniformes > Botiidae > Ambastaia > Ambastaia sidthimunki. Next base: position 5,917 of record JAZGTK010006697.1, on the reverse strand, counting down.
GTGCTTGACAAACATTTAACCACTCCACATAGCCACTATTTTCATAACACTCTACCACAGTGCAGTCAGCGCGTATAGTTTTTCAAGTAATGAATGTTTTCAACCCATTGCTGTTACATGTAAAAAAGAAAAGCCCTTATGTACACATTATCTGGCCGCAGGCCACAGTCTAACATTTGTCTAACACAGTCTAACCTCTGCGGCAGGTCACTATCGCCACCTAGTGATGCAGATAAGGGACTACAGTTGGGCGATACAAGTACAAATTATTTCTATTACACTGTAAATTACCTGTGATGTATCTGTTTGGGTTTGTCCTGAAGCGATCATCTACCAGAATCAGAGCCCCCCAATCATTTCTGTGTCGAATACACCTGTGTGTACAGAACAGTAAACTTAAAACAAATTCATTAAAAAAATTAGCTGCCCTGAAAAATTCTGAAATGTTGCTTTCTGTAAGTAACTTGTACCTTCCAAGTGCCTGGTTTAGTGCTCGATATGCTTGAATCTCATACCAGCGACCACCAGGCAGAAGCCCTCGTGACTTGGCATGCTGGTCATTATATTTCATCTTCAGTTCAACCTGCAATTAAAAAATAAACACACTTTGACCTTCTACTGAATGCGATACTTGATCATGAAGCCACACGTACATAAGCCACACCCACTATTAGGTGTTTATTCAGCATTCAAATGAGTACAATTTGTCCATATTTAGTCAAACTTCAGCTTGATGCTCCACAAAACATCTTGGCTGATCAGAGGGCCTCACAGTCCACACCTGGAGAGGGACAGCTATGCAACCATCACGCCAAACAGAACAGAACTAATCTGATTAACGCTGGCAGGAAGCTGAGATGGTGAGGGGTGATTTGCAGAGGGCACAGCTACCCCGAAGATGACACCCTGGGCCTGAAGTGCCTTCATACTTGCTTGCCCACACCCACTGATTTGTTCCAAAGAGGCAGAAGAAAAGGGCCACCAGACAGCAGGCATCTGCTTTGCCATAAAAATGCCAGGGAGGCATCCATCAATTTTAACCCACTGCCCTCATGCTTTTAACGCTAACCTTTGTGAATTGACAAGTGAAAAGTTCAAATCCTGTTGAGCGGGACAGGACGACAAAAGCCTTTAACTATTTGTGACAGGTACCGTGTGTTCAGACGCACCCGCTCAGAGCCAAACCTGCGCGAGGGCACGACCGTCGCAGGTACAGCTCGTACGCATCGGCTCAGCCACGTCGCATGCAAAATTGCATCCGTCATTCACACACCCGATGTTGCCACACGATTTCATCTGGAATATTTATAAACACACAGAAAGGTGAAACACACAAGTTTATAAATGCGTGCAGACGAGGACGCACGCGCTTAAGCACGAGCGAAGCGGAAGTGTCTGTCGGCTCACACGCATCTCAATCTCTAACCCGGTGGAAGGGTTAAAAGCATCCAGATAAAGATCCTGTTGTCAAGTAAAGGCCGCTACCCTGAGGCCGACTGTCATCTAAATCCAATCAGAGTCTATTTCACTATCCAGGCCCTTCGCCTCCGAGTAGCGCGTCAACGCTCAATCTAACGTGACAGCTTGCATATGTGAAAAAGCCAATTCTCGCTGCTAGCCAAATCTCCTCAATGCGTAAGAAACCACAAGCTGGAAGGGATTATGTAAAATGTCAGGAGGTAGCCCACTCTCGCATCAGCTTCAACCTCCATACCTGCTCATCCTTAAAAACAGACATTTGACCAACATGCATTACTGCAGCGCGCAATAGCGCCACCGTTGCGCCCGCCACGTCTGTGTGTTGGGGAACAGCAGAGCGGGTTCACAGTAAAAATCTTCAATTGAAAAGAAAACCAAAGAGAAATGAAGATACAGCATTCCACACAAACCTCTAGAATTTAACACACTTTCCATCGTCTCGCGCAAGCTGGTCATTAGGCATGGAGACATGCTATCAGCTTCAACGGCCCTTTTACTGCCTTTTAAATCTGAGATTGTTTTTCTTAGGCAAACAAAACATGTTCCTCTAGTTTTTATGTTCCCCAAAGGCTATTTATGTGAGCACCATCAGCTTACAATTCATTCTGTCCCCAAGACTGTTTAAAGTTTACCTTTGATCTTTCTCCTAATAACGGACTAGTAAACACAATACTCTCATTTTAGAGGCAGTTTAATAGCTTCTCTGTCTATCTGGGAAGACAGTGCAGGAATCCACACAACAAGAGCTCTGGTCTAACGAGAGAGAAGACAGTCCATTCACAACATCTATTTAAACTTAAAACTGAAATGTTAGAAAAAATGATTTTTATATTTTCTGCAAGAACTCACAGCCATGAGTGAGGTGGGTGGGTCGTTGTCAAGGTGTTGCTTTGTGGTTTCTAGGGGACTGCTAGAGAATCCTGGGTGGTTGTTAGGTGGCAGTTTAAAAGAACTGAAGGCTACAGCTGCAAGTGAAGATGGAAACATAAATGTGTTTATGTGAGACTGGCAATAAGCACAGAAACCATTTTACCCTTTGCATTAATGGTGTCATATTGTAGAAATCATGATCTCCAGGGGACCAGCCCCACCCCCACACTTAACCCAGTCACCTCTCTTCTCTGACCAACACCTACTCAACCACAAAGTGAAAGTAGTACAGCATCAACACCTGTAAACTTAGCAGGTAGCCAGTTAAGAAATATGGAGAATTACAAACAGTATGATCGTCTAAAAAACACCCAGAGTCTTTTTCTCACAATTGCAAAAGCAGTTTCATATTCACAGGTAAAGGTTTAGCACACTAAAACCATGTAATCTTTCATCTATCGTTTGCACCAGGCAAACCAGACAGTGGAAAGCATCACCCATGTGGGAGGAGGAGGTACTGAGGAGAAATCGAGGGCAGCAAATGAACACATTTTGAGTGCTGTCAACCACTTCATGTGGCATTTGAGACAAGGAGAACCATTACGGTCGGCCAGGTGCACCCGAAACCTCCCCATCACAAATTCCTGCCCAATGCTTCCTAACCCCTCTGGCACATCAACTCATTGCTTGCCTACAATGAAAAAGACACATGATTAAAACCTACCTCACTCAGAACCCTCCAAATCTCAACCAAAATGGCAAACTCGATCGACCTCCACTGGAGCAGAAGTGAAAAAAAATCAAAGCCCTTCCCCAGAGGTAAGGCTACAACCACGCCAACAGCTTCCGCTAAGGTGAAGGGCTAGGAAGCGTCAATCATCTGCACATATCCCCACGGTGACAGACCCAGTTAGGAAAGCTTCAACGTACTCTGACAGCAAGGTAGGCAGAGGGGGGAAGCTTAAAGGTCAGGCGTATCTGCTAAGGACAGGCTAGACGCGGCAGGATCGCTGTGGAATTCATTCACGGATCACAGAAAGGGGATCTGCTGTTCTTTTCTGGTTTCAAAGTAACTTTAGGGAGAAGTTTTGTTGAAAGCATGTAAAACACCCCAAGCCTTCTTAACAGTGCTGTGCTGAGAGGACAAATGATGCTTTAGGATACAGCTAAAGACCAATAAAAAAACTTAATAAAATCAATTTATTAAAAAGACTTTCATAACAGATGGAACCTTCATGAATTTACAGACGCAAATTCCCCACAAGGGTTTAAACAAACTTAAACTAATACCTGCAGCACAGTTCCCCAGTTAAGACAATAATTGAAGCACCGCCCATAAATTGTTATGCGCATATGCATTTGTGAACCCTTACCTGTAAATCTTTGATATTTGGGAAAGGGATGCCAATAGTGACCACTGCTCTGGCGTTGTCATCAGTAAAATCTAAGCCTTCGCTCACCTTCCCTCTGCAAACAGCTACCAGCAGAGCTCCATCTGAAAAAGCAAATTAATGTCACCAAGCCTGCTAACAAAAACTGAGAAGAAGTCCTGTTGTCAACACCAACCTCGAGTTCCACTGTCAGCCGCTGTTCCACCGATGGCCTCATAGTAGGTCTGCAGAAGCTCATCAAAGTCACCCTTGCCACCACCACGGGGCTCCGTGATCACGGTCTTCCGCTCCTCGAGCTTCTCCCACAGGCCTGTGTTTATCCAGCGGTCCCTCAGTTTATCCAGCATCTTAAAAATAAATATACACAAAACCAAACATTCAATGTGACCACAATTTCCACGTCATTTATAAGTAAGCTTATAGAAGGACAAAAAGGGTTATGGAGAGACACTTTGAATAACAGACATAATAAAAGGAACATTTTGATGTACAACTCTGATTCAAAATTACACCATCAATGTGGCTCTCATTATAATCAAAACAAGACCCAGCTGAGGAGGAATGCCTGACCCTGGGTTGCCCAGTAATTCATACTATAATAAATGCAGGCCTCCTCTTAGCATTGTAAACTGCTGGTTGGACACTATTTTAAAGAATACTGTAATATGAACCATGAAACTTTTAATACAAGAAGCCTGAGAACAAAAGCTCATAGCAGGACACAGGATGTTGCTGTTCCATGTTCTCGCTGGTTCTTCTGACTGAGAGCAGAGAAACTGTGAGTCATAATAAAAAATAAAAAATAAATAAATAAATAAAAAAAATCACTGTTTCGGTTCTGTTGTTAGTGCAAAAAGTCAGCAAGTCCCAAGGGTTGAACAGTGATCTAAAAGCCCTCTCCCTTGCAGAGCAATTCTCATCTCTGCTGTGCATATTTTCCTCTTGAGTAGGCGTGCCTTCACAATCAAAGAGAATCTTCACTGGTTTGGAAATGTGTTAGAAGGGTCATGCAAAAGTTCTTCTTGCAACACAGCAAAAACTTCTTACGACACAGCAAGAATTGGTGGCTTCATTCAGAAAAGAGTGAAGAAATGCCTCAGGGCTTTGTATTAAGACCAGGACAACTGTTTGTTCTTTAGAGGACAAAAAGCTGACGCACGCCAACACTTTACCAAATAAGACAATGCTGACGTAAGAATGTTGACATGGGGTCCACAACTACTAAATATTAAATCCCATTTGTGGTAGCTGAGACTTCAGCACTAGGAAGACAAGCTTTACACAGTGAGCTGACATGCTTGTAACTGTGAAGTGAAGCACGGACCAATTTTATCTGGTCTGTGCTTATAGGAATGAACAAGCAAGTTGTCATCCATAAAACATAACACTTCTGTCGAACCTGCAACATCTGCTAAAGCCCTTAAAATGTCACTGTTTTAATAACTAACTGGCTGTCCGGCAATGCAAATATAAACAACTGCTAAATTACTAATGTGAACTTTCAACAGTCTGGACGGGGAAGACAACAGCCATTAAAATTCACACAGTTGTGAAAAAAGAAATAATACACAAGAAAAATCAGCCCCTCATTTTAGGTAGATAGAAATAATGGGTTAGATCATTGTATTCAGCATCTTAAGTTTACCTTTAGGGTCAATGTTATTAATTTCTGCTGGGTCTGAAGCGTAACCTGATAATGACCTGAGCGTAACCTGATAATAAAATGCTAGCCCTTAAAAGACAGACACATGCAAGCACAAAGACTCCTTGTATAAGCTTGTTGTTTATATTCCCAGAGCTGTAATTTGTAAGGCCTTATAAAAACGGGTGAAATACAATACAGTGGCACTCCAGGAGTCCCTTGACTCAAAGGGTAATGGTCCTAATGCTTTTATCTTGCAGACACTGTGAGTAAACATCATTCCATGTCTGCATCCATGCAGTCATTTCATTACAAGCATATTTTTTAATCCCTCAACCTGATAGGCTAGAGCCCATTTCGAACACAAAAGACAGCCAATCAACAATGACACTGACAGAAGTTAAGACCATCACCATCTCATTCCATCCCACGGACTCGCCAACAAGCTCTCTTGTGTATCTTCCCTACATTAACCTGACAAGCCACTTTTTGTGCAAATTAAGCAGAACAAACAACATGAGGAAACACCTCACAG
>JAZGTK010006696.1:0-20435 GCA_036877625.1 Ambastaia sidthimunki | reverse complement strand
GCAAAATAGCTTTGTGAAACTAATGGTTCGGACTAACTTTTGTGTGCACAAATCATAATTTACAGCATATGTAGGTGCCATCTGTGGCCATAACTGGTGCATGCTTGTGTTCAGGTATTAGAACAGCTAAGCTCTTGGTTTTTTCAGGATTTTGTCTTTGTGAAGATATTCTTTTGCTCTGAATTCTGTTCTTTGCATGTTTACCACAGTGTTGTATTTGAATTCATTTATGACATCAAGGCAATTTAGGTAATATATATTTACTTTTTTTTAACATGTGCTGAATATTTACTAATTTATTTATCACCTGTTGTGAAAACGGCTGTCACAATGCACTACTTCTGTCATCCTGTAGGGGGTGATGGTGAGTGGTGATTTTTTTTAGCGGCAGGGAACGCTTGATTGACACTATCAGAGTGCTTTTAACAGCAGGGACTTTCCAATCTAAATAGGTTTGGAGCACAAACTTTTTCTGGTCCTTTTTTCTCATGCACAAAGCTTGCAGGTCTACAGTATGACTCTATTAGGCAACCAACCAGTGAGTTAATTACAGTGATGCATTAGATCTGCTTAGGATTATGGGTTTAAACATGACAAATACAGGATTGGAGCATAAAAGGAGTAAAAAACTCCCACTTTCCCACTCTGAAATCCAATCAGTCACATAATTTTCCTAGGAGCTGTAAAAGTTTGGTGCTTGTTGGTTATTTTTAGCATTCACTCCATGGCCATACGGTACAGAGCTCCACTGGTACCAGCTCCAGACGTTCCCTCTTAGCCCACAGGAGAAGAGCACATAAATTCTCATCCTCAAAAAAACATTGTATTAACTTTATCCCCAACACAAACTGTAAATGTGCGTTTTAAAAATTCAACCGAGACCCTACATGGTGCTAAACTTGTGATACAAGAAAAGTTCAATAGAATATTGATGCACTTTTGCATCACAGAGTGACCAGGAACTGCAAGAATTTTAAAGACTGAAGTTTAGAGAAATAGCTTTCATTTTTGTACACCTATGACCTTTTGCGAAGAAAGGTAGAAAATCAGCTGGCTTTCAAACAACATTCAGCCATCTATGTTTGATTTTCCTAAAAATATCAGTCTTGCCATTCAGCGTAACTTGTAATTAACATCTTGACATGAAATGACAAATATTGCAATAATGAAGACATTGACATTCACTTCTAATTAATATGTTTTTGTAATTACTCTGTAATTTAACATATATATTTGAATGATTGATCACATAAAAGATCTGAAATTAAAAGTGCCAGTAACACTGAGGACTAAATACATATTCTTTTCTATTTGTTGCATTTCGACACATGACGCAGTCTGTTATTATATGCATTTTATTGCTTTTCAAAATTAAAAAAATGCAGTTTGCACAATTAAAGGCAGTCCATACAATCATACACGACCTCCCACCCACACACAGCTGCCCCTTCTCATTCCTCATTGGCTGTCAGGCAGAAATCTTTTTTGATGTGTATAGTATAAGCTTGTGCTATACAACTTGTTTGTTCAATACTCTTTTGGCAACATTTTTAAATGTAATAATTTGTATATTCCGTTATATCTGACATAAACCCTCTGCAGTCTGACATATACTTTGGTTTTTACATGTATTCTAGCATATGCCCTTCAAAGTATAATCTATGTAGTACACTCCACTCTCTTTTGGCTGCTCTTTTTTTTTTCTTATAAAAGTATATTTAAGTTGAAAGTATATTTAGTATATTAAGTATAAAGGCAATTGTTTTCCATAAACCTTATTTTGTTATGCTGGCTAAAAGTCTCACATCCTGGTAGCAAGTGGTCTAAATATATTTATATAAATATATATCTACTGTGGAAAGCGCAGGATCATAAAATGTTCGTCAAATCATTGTATTCGGTCTGTATGCAATGATAGGATGTCCTGCTTGCCTGTCTATGTATGCTTTCATGTTTGGAGGAGTTGTGGCTTTGGAGAGTGCTCTGAAGGTAGGGTGAGATCTTACGGTTTTAAAGCTAGATTGCTATTGCTACTCTCTCCAAAATTGCTTTACTCTACCATAACATGTCCAGCCATAGCCAGTTAGTCTGTCCCACTACATGCACTGCTGCAACTGCTGTGCAATGTGACAAATCACAGCACGTGAGAAGATGTTTGATGTTTAATGTACAGTTTTTAGATGAACGTAAGTTCGCAGTGCCCAACATAATGCTAATAAAAACCAGGTGATCAACAAAAGGTCCTATTGCTTGTTATGGTCACAGCTGATTTGGTCAAACTCTTTGCTTACTACATTGCTCCTGGATGTGTTATACATTTGCATCATTGATGTGTACAACTCTGACCAAACCTCAAGTGGGTATGTGAATAATATTTGTTCATTCCATTCAATACATCTGTGAGGTCAGTAAATGCTGCAAGCCTTAAACACACTTTACTGCAACAGTCTCTTTATAACAGACCTAAAAAATTGAAGAAGGTTGAAGAATGAGAAAATATAATCCCCTTCTCTATGGCTTGATACAAAACAATATTAACTCAGTTTTCTTACTGAACAGTGTTTGTCTCTAGCTTGAAAATGGAGTTGGCAATGTTTCCAAATCTGAAAATGATGCCTAATATTTCTGTCAGAGTAAGAAGGATTTTTAACTACATTTTTACTGGGGAAACTTTAACCACAATGCTGGCATGCTCTGTGTGGTTGCTACGCTGTTGTTGTGCAGTTGGGATTCTTTAACATATTTTATATTTTTGTGAAAATATTATATATGGTTGCTTAATAAGTAATAACACAGCTCTTATCAACCAACAGCACTATTTCAGGTTAAACACTTGTTCAAATACTTTTTTAATTAAGAGTGGATTAGTGTGTGATGTCCGTGTTTGGACTGTGACCGGTACCCATCACTCATGTTCTAGTGACATTCATTGACTAATTGATGTAATTGGAGGGTTTGGAGCATTTGACTGTGGGTGTGGAGACATCTAATGATCATTTTCTACTTCCCCCAGCCCCTGGCTCATCACACACAACTCATTATCTAGCTCACTGTGTGTGTATATGCGTCTGTGTGTGTCACTCTAATAGTGATTCTTCATTTCCTTTAATGCTAAGCTCAACTCAATTTCAGTCTCAGCTTTGATCTTCACAAGAGGTGTGCTCAAAAGCCTGTCATATAGACTTCAGTCCAGAACTCATGGTTTAGCTTGTGTGTGGGAGACAACAGAAATGTGGGTCATGGAAAGGACAGCGACAGCTGGTAGTTACACAATTGGCGATGGGTGGTATGTGGGTGGCAGTGGGCATAAGAGATCTGTGTTGGTGGGGAATCCCCACGCCTCTCAGGTCGCTGTATCCTTTTCAAAATCCATGTCTATGCCATGGGTCGCACGGGCCACTGGTCAAGCCAGGCGGAGATGGCAAATGGGCACACAGAGGCTGGCATCTCTTTACAGCCAACTGGCACGGCGTGGGTCATTTCATGCACTCGCACACCATAAACAAACACATGTAGCAGCATGTTGCATGCTGGCCTTCAGACAGAAACACAGGGTGTACAACCCACAACTTTGTACTTTCCCCAAACACACAGCCACCTACACTTGCACTGCCCACACACATGCACACACAAACACGTCGCCTCTGTAGTTGTGTCTAAGAAGGGATATTTTTATTGTCTCTGCTATCCCTGTGTGGTAGAAAAACATACCAGTCCTTCTTTTATTTAAATGCTTTAAATAAACAATAGTGGCATCCACTGACTTCCATTGTATGGACACAAAACCACTGAGACATTTCTAAAAATGTCAACTTTTGTGTTCCAAAGAAGAAATTATTAAAAAAGGAATACAGGTTTGGAATGAAATGATGGTGAGCAAATGATAGAATAATTTTCAGTCTTGGGTGAACTATACTTTAAAAGATGGATACGCTGTAGTTAGAAAGAGTTAGACGTGATCAACAAAAATCTGTGCAGATTTGACATTTACATAATGCTCAGTTCTTTCTAGGTCCGAAGTGTGTCAAGACAATATCCCCCACACCATTACACGACCACTATCAGCCTGAAGTGATTTTGTCTATGGCTTCATGTAGTAAACTATTCTTAAATGTCACAGCCAAAATTTGGACACATCAGACCAGACAATGTTTTTGTTCAATGTGTAGACCCTTATCTGCTTACTTTGGTTTTAACATGTGGTTACTATACTTGCTATCGGCTTGATCCAGTCTGAACATTATTCTCTGACATCAACAAAGCACTTTGACCACAGGACTGCCGCTCAGTGTTTTTTTTTACAGAACCATTTGTTTTTCTCAGTGGTTCTGTAAGCCAGAGATGGTTGTGTGTGGAATTCCCAACAGATCTGCAGTTTCTGAAATCCTCAGACCAGCAATCACACCATATTGACTTAAGTCTCTATTATGATTTTCATTCCACCATGAATTTCAGCAGATCCTCTGTCCATGTCTGCATGTCAAAATACATAAAGTTGCTGTGACCCAACAGACTGATTACAATTATATTTGACATACACAATATTTATGCATTTATTTTAAAATTGAGAAATGACTAGGTGGGCAGTTGTTAGTTGATGCATAATGGCCATTACTTTAATATTATTATTTTAATATGAAATATTAGTTAATATTTACAGTATATGCATGTGTAATGAAAAGCATGTCTGCTGTGCCTGATCTCTTTAGGTTTTTCCAGGTTTAAAACCTTGAAATGGACCTGTTATATGATATTTTTAAAACTTTTTTTGATAATATGAGGTTTTAAAATGCATTCAACGTAATAAATATCCAATACAGTTTCAGTGGAAGTATAGTATGTCACAAGACAGGACACGTTAACCTCCCAAAAGTATTTTATGTCAACCATCTAAATGCATATGCAGGTGACCCAGGTTCAAATCCATATTTTTTCCTGAGCTCCTCTTCCTCTCCCTGTTGCCGTCTGTCTCCAGCTGAAAAAATGAAAATTGTTACACACATTAAGACATTAACACTAAAGGTTACAAGTCTGAGGTGCTTTTGAACCTTTCCCCCAGTTGCTTCCTGGGTGCTGCAGTGCTGCTCAGTGCTCTGGGTGTCTTTAGAAGACTAGGTGACCACACCCATTCTCCACCACCCGTGGAGTGTATGTTTGCCTGCCATTTGTTTTCCATGTTTGTGACCAGTACAAGAGCGATATGTCATGGTGTGACCTTTTCAGATGGACAATCCTATTTTGTACAATATAGCTTTAAAATATAAACAACAATAACAGTGCAACCACGTCGGAATTTATTATATAAATGTGAATAAAAATCCAGTGGTTTGGCACTTTGCATGCTGAAAAAACAGTGTGACCACACCTTTACACCGTGTTTAACCAAACACAACAAGATTCAAGCAACTCGTCTGTCCTCACCAGAAGCAACGTGGTGACAACAAAATCAATCACAAATTAGCGTGTAGGCCATTTCTCTCTCTTACAGCACACTGTTTTCTCCCATTCACAATAAAAAGTATAAGGGCATAATCAATTTACAAATAAAATAATTTTAACATTATTTAGACATATATGCAACTGATACAATCTTTGTTCTGGAATAAACTTTTTTGCACAGAGTTAACGATTTGGACACTTATTTTTTATTTTCAACATCTGAGGTAAATTATATATTGTTGCTTTCATTATGGCTTTTAAAGTCTTGACCAATTATCAAATAAACTCTTTTAATGATACATGACCTATGTCATACTTCCACTTTCCTTCTTTGTCTAGTTGTGCCAGATGACATCTAGTGTTTCACTGCTATCAGTTTCTAATGTTGTATCCACTGCCATCTTTACCACGTTCCACAGAAATCAGTGAGCTCAGCACTGGATACTGGGATGTAATTACATCCATTAGCAACACTTCAGTGTAGTAATAGACCAATCTGAGTCTCCCACCCACTAACTGATTCAGTCATTAATCAAAGCTCCTTGACCAGCATGTGATTCAGCTTCTACAGACCTGCCTTTGCTAGTAATTGTCCTTCTAAATGAATAGGTAATAGGTAAAGAAATGAATTGGAAAAGGTCAAGGGTCAAACTTTGACTTGTTAGCATGGACCCCTTATCCTTTGCTGGCAACTGCTGTAACAGCATTATTCTGCTGGAAAAAAGCATTTGTTTTCCATTGATGACCATGTGAAAATAGCCTTGTGTTGTGACACAATCTTTTAAAAAAAAATATTTCATTATATTGTTGTAGCTGTTTAACCAGTGCTTGATTCTTTCTGAAGTGCCTTTAAAAGCATTAAATACACTACAATGAATATGTAATGGTGAGGGTGATGTTAATGAGGGTGTTGGGGTTCCTGTAGCTCAAATGGTAAGGCATGGCGCTAGCAACACTAAGCTCATGGGTTTGATTTTCTGGGCACACACAAACTACGCACATTAAAAGCAGTTTTTTTCTGGATAAAACCACGTCATATTCTCAATTTAAATTCCAAGAGGTTACTCAGGTATAACAGATCATATACACATGTACATACTGTACATCCTGTTACATCACTGAGTGCTCTTAAATATGTTTATATAACTAAGTACATATAAATATATATATATCTGTGGAAGGTGCAGAACTATAAAATGTTTGTCCAATCATTGCATTCTGGTTGCACACAACATCATTGTGTTCATGTGTTGCAGGGGGCGTGGCTTTGGGAAGGGCTCTGAAGGGAGTGGGGCATCATATGCTAGTTGCTAACCTGTCTGAAATTGCTAATCCTACCTTTAAATGTACAAAAGCCTATTTACTAATAAAAGATTATAAAGTGTAAAATGGAAATCTAAAAACTAAACCCTATAAAAATTCTACAAAAAGTGGATGAATGGCGTTATTTATTTTTGATGAATCTCTTTATACCTTAGCTCTGTATACATTAGCAAGATCTCCTGAATATTTTCTCTCTCACACACACACACACACACACACACACACACACACCTCCAGCAAGAGTGTCAGCATTACAGACTTCATACAGTGTTATGCTCACACTTAACCAGTAAGTACTGTCTAAAAAACAAAAAAATCCCTCACAAAACCACACACTATAAAGCAGTGAGGTACAACAGGCTGTGCTAGATTTTAAAAATTGTCATAACTAAAGGTTTCTTGTGAATTCACAGTCACAAAATCAGCTCTAAGTACCCTATTTTTTATATAAAAATGTATTATTTATTATGTATTAAATTATTACATAATTAAAATGAACAATTAAAATTAAAAAAATATTGAGGTCACTTTCAGTTAAAATGCTATTTTAGTTAAAATGCTATGAACCTGTAATTTCCTCACAAGAAGACAGCTACTAAAAGCTGCTAAATTAGCACTTTTGAGATGTCAGTCTTCTTAAACACCAGAGGGTTCCTTAAAGAGGTTTCCTAAAAGGCATTTTAAAAACAAACTATAATGAATATCAGTGGGTGGCTTTCCAAGGGTTAAGTAACAAAGAAAATCTAAACCGAACTACACAGATTTCTTTTCCTGTATTGCACAGATCAGAAGAAAGACAAAGAAAGGGTGGAGCTGAGCAGAGGAAGAAAGTGCCGCATTACTATCTACTTCCTGTCAGTGCTTTCCATGAGTCGACAGACACAAACACACACCATTAACACAAACACACACAGACACACTATTTATAGAGTCATTTGTAAATCTGCATGTTGGCCAACACTCCACCCCCTTGACTCCATGATGACATTGCTGTGATGGCCCATGACGAGAGCTGTCAACAATATGATACTAATACAAGCAGAGGCTGGTGGGTAGAAGCGATAGACTGTTCCCCTGTTTAACCACAGCTTGCATCAGGGTTTTCCCATTGATCTATGTTAAGTTCTAAATAAACTCTGAGATGAGTACATCGAATGTTGCCTTTATTTATATAGCAACACATAAACCAATGAGCCAAACATTTATGTCGCCCCATCGCTGCGTTAAACTGTTGTCATAATCCAGGCATAGTTTAGCTATGACTCATCTGTTGGGGAAAATCACACTCCTGGTCTGGATCCAGTTATTTTTTGTGGTCACTATTGCTCATACTGTACTGTAAAGTTCTGAATTTAAACGTTTTAGATTTTGGGGTGTAACTCATGCTATGCAGTTGTACTATAAACATGAATGGCACCTCACATCATTGGACTTCATCATTGGAAACTAGCAGACGTATGGTTTTACAGGCCAAATCTCATCCTGTTGTAATGGTAGGTGAGGCATAAGAATGATATGACTCGTGAATATTAATTAGGTGTTATCTAGCAAATAGCTTAAAGGCAGGTAAGTGAACACTAGCCTTGTTATGGCAATTAAAGGTGGTGATGAATTTTGTATTCCTTTCCGAAAGTCATGATTTTTACAACAGATATCAAAACTTCATATGAAACATCAGCATAAACATTTGCATAAAACATATATATACTATGCCGGTTTCTGGTAAGGATGAATGTCTTGTTATTGCCAGGTGTGTGTGTGTTGGTGTGTGTGTGTGTGTGTGTGTGTGCCCAGAGGCCCTGAGGTCACATGACCTCATAATGGCGGGTCACTTTACTCCATTTCTCACAGTCAATTGGACAGAGAACTTGACATCTTTACACACACATCCACACATCACATAATCAGTCAGAAGCACCTGATTTTCTCACACACACCTGTACACACTCGATTCTGGCAACAATCAGTCGTGCACAAGTTTCCCCAAAATAACTCAAATATAGTTACAGCTGAAGTATAGTAGCCTACTTTTTGATTATGGGTGTTCATAGATAGTATCTGAAAAGCTGAATAGTTAGCCACAGCCAGTGACATTTTCCTTTAAGATCACACTTGCATTCTCACACCACTTGCTTTCGACCACACAAACAAGTGTACACACACTAACATTTGATCTTTCCAGGATGTGGTGTGTGCTCTGCTGTATGTGCATGGACGGGGTTTCCCTTTTTCTCACTACAGCATTTCCGTCGCGGCCGTGTGTCTGCCTGTGAGGTGAGGAGAAGAAATGTCAGTTTGTAAACCATTGCTGTGTAAACTGTGTATTGTTGCTGCTTTAATTTGATTGTGTGATATGCTTTTTGGAGGTTATTTGGTTTAAGTTCAGATGAATTTAAAGGTGAAATATGTAATTCTTGAACTTCTAGCATCACCAAACAGAATGGCAAATGAAATTATTTTATAATTGTAAATTATTTTCAATAGATTTTGTCTTAGACTTCTCTTGGGTTGCTGTTTTACACTGATATCATCAGTTTACATTCTTGATATAAATACCAAGAACAATTAAAAATCAAGAAAATGCAGATTTGAGTCTTGGACACAGTTTGTTGGATCTTTATTCTAAATGTGATTTCTTCACATTTGGCTTTTAGGAATGCATTTATTGCTGGAACTGGAGAAGTGATATTGTTACAGCAGCCGGAGTTACGTCCTGCCAACGCTATCTCTCATGTTGCCACCTCCAGCACTGACCGGCTGTGTTTTATTTAGAGACGATTCACAGAGGCCCTGAGACACATGCAGCATTCAGAGATACTCCATTAAAGACACTTGTTTAATATTTGTAACAAGCATATACAGTAGATGTTGTTTCAGTTTTGGTTTCGTGGGGTCATACAGGTCAACACAGTGTTGGTACATGAAGATGCTGTTTCAGTACAGTTTGACATCAGTACAGACATCTACTTCCTGGATATACAGGCTCATATAGGGTTTTGTTGTGGATTTTTTTGGGAAGAGGGCTCTGCAGGCATTTGTTCAGAGGGTTGGTCTGGCTGGCCCAGTGGCTTCACTACAGTTCCTCACCCAAAACCACTGGAGGATAAAGACTAGAGGATACCACCAAACTGCCTTTAAACATTAACCTCTGACCTTCTTACACAGCATGATGATACTCAGATGATGGTGATGATATGTCATTTTGGTGTTGTATTTATAATCCAAATTCATTTCAACAAAATAAACTTTTTTTTACTGAATAGTTCATTCGCCATGCATTATGGGATTGCTTCATCCTTACAGAATATGTGCCAAGATACCTTAGAATTCACCTAAAGTGTATCTAAAAGATAGAAGATAGTATAATGTTGCTGCTCACCTGAGGAACAGCCCCCACCCTGGTAGATGCTTTAAAATGCTGTTTAGGCAGGTAGCTTAATAGAGTTTGAAAAAGAGCTTATTTCTAACAAAGCTTGAGAAAAAAATCTGTACTTGTGCCTTTAAACATCACAAAGACTAAATACAACCATGTGTACACATGCTCACAGATACCACTATGGCTGGTCATCATTATATTATACCATTCCTAGAATGGACAGTGTATTTCTCTTTGCCTTACATAATCCACCCATCATTTACAAACCACTATAGTGTTGCATTCCTGTTATTGGCAATAAGAGCAGGCCCAGACTTTTAGACAGTTCAGTGCCACACAAACCAACAGTAATTCTGCTCATGATCTGATGATGATTTCATGCCAATTTGCAGATGACACGGGAAAAAAAAGATATAGATAGAAAGAAATGGACAGAAAAAAAGAAATAGGAAACAGATATTGAGAAAAAATTCACCAAGATATGAACGTGGCTTCTGTGTTGTTACACATCAGAGAGAGTGTGTGGAAAGAGTCAGACTACAGACAGGAAGTACGTCAGGGCCAACAAAGGAAGTAAAGGGGGAGGGAGTGGTTGAGGCCGCAATTCAGCCGGAAGCCACAATGGAACTATGACCAAAATACTCTCCACATGTTACTTCAGGCTAGAAACAAGGGGCATGGGTTCAAGACAAGCTGTTTTTTTTGTTTGTGGCTACACATATGAGGAACATTTGCTTTGAAAATGCACCTCTCAATGTTTTTCGACCATACAGGTTTCGTTCTGCCTGATTGATTTAAAGTTTATATTTGGTCAAGGTTTTAAATAGAGTGCTATTTCTGAGCAGGCTTATGTAATATTTATAGACATGCAAACAAAGACAGACAATGTGGCAAAAAATTGCTTAAATCAGTTTCAGACACAGATTTACACTGATATATATAGCAATATATATCACAGGCTATAAAATACATATTTTAATATTTTGTTCAAAACCTCCTATATTTGTCGCCTTTATGTATATTTAAGAACATGTATATATAAAGTGTGCATGTGTGTTTTAAGTGCATTTACAAAATTAATATTTTTCCTTCTCATAAACACAAGATAAATTATAAAATTACACTGTTAAAAACATACATAATTTGTAATTTTTTAATTTTTTATTTTGTACCCAATCCAACCACCACCCCAAATCCCCAACACCATCCAACGCGTAAGTATTGTTGTGTCCCCTGTTTGAACTCGAGCATTAATCAATTCTCAGACTTTAGTGGTCTCACACACACATAGCATCACAACACTGCAAAATTATTACTGCTTGTCTATCTGTATGTGCAGTACATATTTTCTGTGTCTTAAACTGTCTCATTATCAGTTTGGGTCTTGTATGTGTGCATGTTCTGTAATTTATATGAATAATCTTCCCATCAGCCCTGAGGAGTTGGCAGTCTTGCTTCTGGGACATCACAACAACGAGGAAAAGCTATTGGAAATGCCCAACATGCAGCCTGGAAAGAAACACAACTAATTTGATTATACATCCATTGCAGCCTTGTATTTTTCCGCTGCATATTGAAATGAGCTAGATTGTGATCTGGGATAAG
The DNA here is from genome assembly GCA_036877625.1 of Ambastaia sidthimunki. Lineage (NCBI taxonomy): Eukaryota > Metazoa > Chordata > Actinopteri > Cypriniformes > Botiidae > Ambastaia > Ambastaia sidthimunki. Next base: position 8,692 of record JAZGTK010006696.1, on the reverse strand, counting down.
CGTACGCTTCCCTGGAATCCCCACATGCAAAATACACAAAGGGGAGTCCTTTTAGCCTGCAGCCGTTCCATAGACAAACCCCCTGACAATCAATCACTGTACAATACACAGTCATAAAAGTAGCGGAAAACAAGCCAGTTTAACAGCCGTTGTTAAACAGCCGAATCTATGAAAAGGCTTCCCTAGGAAAGTGCCCTGACAACCGATTCCGATTCGCATTAAAAGGAATTTCCTTGTCTATTTTGCATCCCTGAAAAAATGATGGGATCAGACATTGATTGGTGAACAATCTGATGTATGTTGCTCAGAGAATTATACAAAAATCAGTTTATCTGGCTTTTCAGAAGGTAAAATAAAAATGTTAAATAATTTTCAGCTGAATTATTTCTGGTCTCTTCTGTATGTATTACTATTCTTATATGCTTAAATGTCAGTTTCAGTCTATGTAAACAGTTGTTTATGCATTTGTTCAACTTTGTTAAATGAACATTCACACTATTAGCGTACAACTGCTAGTATATGTCATGGGTTCAGTCAGTGGAAAGCGAGTGTTTACTTCCTCTGTTTTGGTCTATAAAAAGTAATGTTCAAATCATTATGTCTCCATTCTCCTTTTAGTACTTGCTGCAATGCAGGCCAAGCTTTCATTATAGTGAAGTCTCTGTATTTCCTCATTTGGTATAAATGACCGGCCTGGCATTGTTAAAATAACTTCTGACACTACATAAACAGTATTAACTACAGCATAAAGGCAAAAGTTTAGCTACAATTTGATAACTAAACATTACATCATGTAATTACAGAATGTTTTGTTACATTTAGTTATCAGTTTTTCACAAATCGTACCTTGTGACATAATTGCTTTTTTACCTTTCAACCTATGTTCCAATTCTGATTGGACTGAATTAAATTTCAGACCATGTCTAGCATATAAAGTAGGCAAAGAAATCCCTATTGACAGATTTATAGCATCCTATTAGCAGCTCACCTACACATGTTGCATCTTGCCCATTGAGTTGAGATTAGCCTTTGGAGTCCCCCTTGAGTGTGTGTCAGTCTGTGCCTGTGTGTGTTTATTTATTGTGGCCCCTAGAACACACAGCATGATTCAGACCCCCTCCCACACATTCCATTTTTACTTCATTAAGCCATATCTGTCAGCTGATACTACTGCACTGTTTATGTATCAATTGGCAAGGCAGATAATTCCAGAGTTCAGAAAGGAGTGATGCTGCTTTGGAAGCAGTGGCACTGTTGAGGATTACTAGGGGTACGTGGAGATTGATCGAGGATGTTGTTTATTAGTTATCCTTTAAAAGGATTTATATGCATATAAACTGGACTCAGAAAGTATGCTAGCATTTTAGCCACACCTAGAAATCAATTTTAAAACAAAATATCAAATCAAGTATTTGTTTAAAACAAATGTAGCGCAGACACACTTTTTTCAAAACATGTAAAATTTTGTTTTTGTTGGTTTAATATAAAAAAATAGATATACTGTTCAGACACTTTCACATTGTTAAATGTTAGTGGAACATTTATTGTTGATGATATTGTGATAATATATAATGTGATGATATATAATGTGATGAGATGGATGACTTGATATATTCATTTATATATATTAATGTATATTCATTATCTTTTTTAAACCTGAAACTGATATGTGGTACTAGGTACTAAGTTATCCTTCTTAAAGTTTGTTCTACTCATTATTCACATATAGATTTAAGGTCATTAGGTATCTGGAGGTGATGTGGTTATTATTTTGTTTGTTGTTCATAATTTATCAGACATGAGGACAACATACACATGTCATCCTGGTCTAGGRTACAAATTGTTACCTCAACTCTCTTTCTCTCTCTCTCTCTCTCTCTCTTCTCTCTCTCTCTCTCTCTCTCTCTCTCTCTCTCTCTCTCTATGATTGCATCAGCATCTTCAGAGCATTTCAGTGCATGTATAGATACATACATACATATATATATATACATATATGGCAGCCTGTAATATCCACTTTTGGTGGGTATTAGGAGCACTCTGCTCTGTGATTGACCTGGATGAGAGGAAGGAATTTTGGTTGGATATGTAGGAAAACTCATGGGCCACCTCTAATTGGATTACAAACAGACAAGTATGTCATCGTATTACACATTGTTCTATGTATAATAATATATTACAATGTCTATTATTGTTGTTTTAGTATTAATATTAACCCACTGATTTAAATGCAATCATGACATACGGCACTTTGCAAAAGTATTGGCCACATTACATGCATGTAAAAAATATGTAAACATGCATGTTTTTTAAATATGCTAATTTCTATATTTTGCTGTTATATATTTTGCTGTCAATTCTTGACAGCAAAATATATAACTCAATTCTTCCACTAGCTATTTTCACTTTTGCACAGTACTGTTATACTTTAAATGTTCAATGCATAACACATTAAATACATTGCTGTATATCATGTGTAGTGTACTAGTCTATAAACCAATGACTCTGGACTTCTCCACTTATTTTAGTCTCCCTAAACAAAGTAAGCCATTTGCAACAAGGGACACATTTTTATTATTTCTAAAAGCTGCAGATAATTTATTTTCTCCCTTGTTTCTAAATTGGAAAAACAGGACCCATGACGTTTTGCCCTCTGCGGTTCCTTTAATGGCTGCGGGTTCCGATCGCTTTTCCACTTTGCAGCTCTCTTAACCGGAACTTCTCTAACCAAATACAGACAGCAAGGGGCGTGGCCGGATTAAGCCCTTTTTTGGAGTTTCCACTTCAGTGGCAAACTTGGCGCTCGAGGCCAAAGCCAAGCCTACAGATTTGCAGCGCGCCTGCAGTATTTACACGCGATTAACTCTCTGGCAGTGACAACCTTTGTATAACACAGTCAGTGTTGCTTCTTCTAGTCTTGGTCTGTTGCTACTGTCATTTGCTTAAACAATTAGGTAGTGGTTTAGAAACTATTCACAGTCTTTACCAGTCACATTAGTTTTTTTTGTGTCTCTGGTGATACAACGATCTTTGACCTTCAAATGCTGTCTGACAGCCCACACTGATCAGTATCTAATCATCGATAATCTTTAAAAGTATATATTAATAACAGATGAACCTAGAAGAGAGTAATGCATTTAAATATATAAGTCTTTCTGTTATTCCAGATATATTGGAAAAATTCTTTAGCCTTAAAACACATTTAGCCAGTGTTGTGTGTGAATGGCTCAATTTTTTTTAACTTTAATTGACGGAAATATTTTACACAAAGATAACGAGAAAAATTTGCAATTAGTAATTAGGAAACAATATTTTTAAGGAAACAAATCATTTAATTGTGCATTTTCAACTTCCAAACATTTATGCACAAATCTTGAATAATACGCCCACAACTGCAATTAAAACTCCTAATGGACACATTTAAAGTGAATAAAAGAAGATGCCCTGTTTATACGGGCATGCACTTTGCAGATAGATAAGTCCATGCTCACAAAACGTGCTTAGAAAGGTTTTACTGTTCGTCGGGTCCAGTCGACACTCAGACCGATGAAACTGCATGTGAAGGTCTATTCACCCCTTCACCGCTCCGGTTCCTGACACTTATCTTTCTGCTACCGACTCTAATGTTCCACTATGAGGAGCTTCCATGTGACGTCAGCGGCCGTCTAGCTTTGTGTGTCCATATATGGACATCTACGTCACAAAGTTGTTCCGTCCCCCAGTTGAACGAGAAAGCGTTGGAGTTCCCTGCGCTCGCTGTGCTTCACTCGTGCAATCATCACCACCACTAACATCTCTCTGCTAATCCAGAGCAAATAACACCACAGAAACAAAAAACAGTCGACAATCAGCCTGCTGAAGACACATCCGCCCGAACTCTATTCGGCAGCTGGATACAATTTTAAAGGGATTTACATCTCTACTGTCGCTGTTCAGATTAAATTCAGAGGGCTGGAGATTGATCGGAACGGAACACCTGTGCGCGCTTATTAATGACAAACTGAACAACTGCTATGACAGGTAAATTAGCGGACAAGATCCCTATTACCATGAGCAGTTTAATTAGCACTATACCTGACACTCTTTACCCAGAAGAAGACATTCCTACTCCTATGAACATTTTCACAAACCCGGACTCTATTTCGCACTACTCACAGTTGAATACAGGTAAGGGCAAAAAGTTTGAATGGAGGCTCTGCAAGCTTTTGTTGGGATTTATAACTTTGTTATGCTGGTTATGGCACGGCATCAGTTGTCTTGAAGCCCTCTGAAAGTGCTTTGCTGCTCGGCATAGATGCACCTGTTAACGCGGGTTTAGTTCTGTAGCTTTAGCGCTACAGAACTCTTTAGTGCTAAACAGAACTACTGATGGCAGATAGTTGTTGTTTCGGACTGTGTAACAGTTATTTGTAGTTATTTGTAAGCATTACTCCACTCACACTGCTTTCCAAATCTTTTTCTTTTCAGACGGGATTATGTTATAGTGTATTTACTGAATAATATTTAAACACCTTGCCCTTAATATATGATTAGTTAATATATGCTGTAATATTCTACTGTATTTCATAACGTACACTGGTATGTAAAAAATAATGTTATGTATCTGCAGCCATTCTCAGCGGAATTCTGCGATAAATCAGCTTTTGAATAAAACAAAAAAAATTAATATATTAAATTGGTTGAGAAAGTAGGTAAAATGTGATATAAGTGTGATATGTGATATTCTACGAAAACACAATGTTCCGGCTTTTCATTAATATCGTGCCAGCCCGCCATTCTGTCTTGATAAATTTAATGGTAATTTTACTGACAGGTTTTTTTAGTCAGTGTTTTTATTATAATGAATTGAACAAGCGCGTGTGGGCACGATTAGGGGCGCGATGGTCTTAAAATAAAATTACATATTTTATATATACATATATATATATATATATATATAGAGTCGCTATTAATCCAGTAAACAACAAAATGAATTAAAATAGACTATTAAATAATAATTTAATAATGATTTATTAATATGGAAATTTGCTTACATTTATCCAGTTGTTTCAATATACCTAATATAACAATTTCCCTAATATTTTTGTTTTAAATCAACTTTTAAAAAAATCAAAAGCTTGAATTGCACATTAAAAAATCCTGCCATTACAATTTCTCGCTCCACGTGGGAATAGTTAGCCATATAACTTAACTTACCTTTTCACAACTTACTTAGGCAGTTAAAACATAAATTTGTCAAATATCGCAGTTATTATAAAGAGTGAAAGTATAAGATCATCCGCCGTTTTGATGTATATTCTGGAGTTTCACAAAGTTCATTGATGTGGTTTTGACTCGTAAGGTCAAAAGATGCTTTCCAGACTTGCGGAGAGTATTGAGCTCGTTTCGTGTACAAAATATTTAAATGACTGCAAAAACATGAAGAGTACGTTCAGTCTAAAAGTTACGATAATTGTGCATTTGTTAAGGAGACAAGATATTATTGCTTGTATAAATGCATTAATACATTTTTTATAATAATTAAAGAGAGTAGGACGTGTGTTGCTTATTATAAGTCATATTTTTAAAATATCTATAGCATATATAGATTGACTTATATAGCTTTTGGACTGCTTGAAACATTCTGATTAGGACATCTTTTTATTGTGTAACATATCTCTGTGAGAGCGCTACAGTGTTCAAGGTAACAAACCTTCTTGTTCTCATAAAGTGTCCTAACAAACGCCCCGAGTATTTACAAGCTGGCAAAATGTATCCACATACACCCTGCAATGATACGCATAGCATGAAATAAAATCGCTTATTCCTTTTACTGTGAAATACACTGTTTTTCAAATATCTCAGTTCTTGAACCTTTTCCTGCACACACAGCACAGCATCTCTTCACACGTGTAGCCTGAGTGCTGAACAGATGCGAGGACCATCTGTAATTTTCATTCTGTTTGTTTCTACCGTAAGCCACAATTGGGTATACACACTGTCATTACTGTAAATGCCCACAGAAGACAAAAACATCATAAAATAATTGTTTTACAGGATTGCTGTGATTTATCTATTGTCAGCCCTGTATTATGTTGATCAACATACTTGTAGGACTAAATACAACAAATCCTTGTTTGGTTGTGCAAGTAGTTGTGAAGTATCAAAAACGAATCACTATGAAAAGACAGAATGTGTGGGAGAGAGATATAGAGTGTGTATAAAATTAACAAGAGAGATAGTTTGTATATAACAGCAACAGTTATGTTAATGGGGACATCCTGTGTATGAAGGAGCCTCACTGTCAAATAAGGTTCAGTTCCTCAACTGAACACAGAGACATTTAGATTTTGTGACAGAAAACCATTTGGTGAGGAAGGAGAAAGATATTTAGTGGAATAATAAATCAAATGGTCTTTTGATTTTGTCAAAGATAAATTTTGAAACCTGAAATTAACAGAAATTAATTTTTAAAATTAACAGAGGTGTGCCAAGACATTGATTTCTGAGACAAACTTAAGACACAAGTTATTAAAACTAGCAAGTGAAAGTTAGTAGTTAGCATGTAGTAGATGATGTACATTCTCATAGAAGTAGAGGCAGAAATTTCCAAAAGCCACTTGCCTATACTTAGTATCTTTGAATATAGTTTGGCATGATTAAATGATTGTACCATTCTGACCTTCTGTCTCACAGATAATATCATGGACTTAGGGATGGGTGGTGAGAAGGGAAGTGGAGAGATTCAGTATGGATCCAGCAGTTTCCAGTCCGGTCGGAGTGGACAGACTGTCACCTACTTGGGGAAATTTGCTTTTGACACCCCACCATCAGGCAGCATCGGAGGCTCTGGTTGGTGTCCTGACAACAATATCATCAGTCTGGTGAGTGCAGGAATCCTGGGCGTGTCACCGTCACCCGGCAATATCACCACCCAAACGTCTTCGTCAAGTGTGAGCATGGGCGGCCAGTCCTCAGACATGGAACAGGTATACGCACCACCCCTTCCAGCCTATTCAACCTGTGGCGAGATATATCCAGATCAAGTGACATTCCACCACAGCCCAGCCACCTCCTCGTCTTTGCCCTATCCAAGCTCCGACTACCATACTACCTCCAAACCAGGCATGGACAGCAGTCTCTTTTCCATGATCCCAGACTACAATCTCTTCCATCACCAGGAAGACGTAGGGGTAATGGAGCACAAACCATTCCAAACCATGGACCCTATTCGAGTAAATCCACCACCCATAACTCCCCTAGAGACAATTCGAGCTTTTAAGGATAAGCAACAGATCCATCCTGGGTTTCTCAGCTGTCAACAGCATGTTTCCCAACACCATCAACCTTCTCAGACACTTGCTCTCAAACCCATTCGCCCAAGAAAGTACCCCAACCGGCCAAGCAAAACTCCTGTCCATGAACGCCCACATGCCTGTCCGGCGGAGAACTGCGACCGGCGTTTTTCTCGATCAGATGAGTTGACCCGCCATCTCCGCATTCACACAGGCCACAAACCCTTCCAGTGCCGCATCTGCATGCGTTCTTTCAGCCGCAGCGATCATCTCACAACACACATCCGCACACACACCGGAGAGAAGCCTTTTTCTTGTGAGTTTTGCGGACGTAAGTTTGCTCGCAGTGACGAGCGAAAGAGGCACGCCAAGGTTCACCTAAAACAAAAGGACAAGAAACCCACAGACAAGGGCAGTAGCACTGGAGCGGTGGGGAGCCACGCTCCTCCAAGCTCCTGTGGGAGCACTGGGCCTAGCATCGCTAATATTATGACTGTTACCACTTGTGCGTGAGATAGTAGACTATGAGGAGTAAGACTACGAGAAGAAGAAATAGGTTTCTCTTCTTTTATACACACTTAACTCTCAAACTCTCTCCTTCTCAATAGCCATCCAATTCCTACTGGTTCTTGTTGATTATAGTGGTGCACTTCTGCAGCCACTGTGGACTAATGTCACATGGGTGGGAGGAAGAGGCTAATATAACAGCTCAAGCAGTCAGGTCAATTCACAAAAAGAGCACTTATTTACAGATGCAGCATAATCATCAGGGTAGAATTTTCAGCTCTGGGGACCACAGCAGCCTCTTGAAGTGTTAGTCTTTTCATTTCTGTTTCAAATTATTCTTAATCTTTAAATTCAAGGATTAGATTTGATCACAGTTTTTCTGTTTTCCCAGGTGTATTTCAGTTTGTCATTGAGCACTTTCATTTGCTTACTGTTTTGCAGTCTGTTTTTAATTATTGTTAATCATTTAATGTTTTGTGTTGTTGTTTTTCAACAAAATGTGCCAAATGTATTTAAATACAGCAGATGGTTTTTTAAAATATCGCTTTGTTAACTTGGCTGGGAATATACTGAAAACGTAAGAATTCTTTCAGACAGTGGGAAAACTTTAAGCCTTCAAGTCTAAAGGCAGACTGAGGTTTAGGTGAATGTTATGTTAAGTCTATTGCATCTTAAGTTGCATTATCTAAAAATTTCCAAGCCTCTTCTGTACAGTTAAGAGAAGTGGATGGTGTTTGTAATCAGCAACAGACTGGCAGTGCAATAAACAATAAAACACAGTCTGGCTCACTTGGAGAAGTTTACTTTGTAAAGAGGAAATTAAAACACAGCTGTGGCCTTTACCTTTATTTCATGTGCGTAAGTGCCAAATTTACAGTTCTGTCATGTACTTTTGGTTAAAGCAGATGCAG
>JAZGTK010006695.1:0-20436 GCA_036877625.1 Ambastaia sidthimunki | reverse complement strand
GATGCATGTATGATGCTATTGGACATTTTAGTAAACAAACCAATGAAAGTGTGAAAGTATTTTTCTTCTTAAAATCTTCTAAAAGTCCACAGAGCCAAAGGTGCCCATAGTTGAAGACAGATGATTTTAAAGATTTGAGATTGCTTGGTGTTGTAGCAGTAATACACTTGTTCTTTCATTTGTGGAGAGATGGTTGCTTCAGAAACACAAAGACGAGGAAATACCTGTGGGTGATATGAAATGTGATTTTCCAAACAGATCAATGATAAAGGAAACCGGGCACGTTGAAGTGGCACGGTAAAACAATCAGGTTTGACAAAAACAGTTGCTTCTTCCAAACCCCAATTATCTGGAGCTCTTTTAGAATGCCTGCGTCAGATCTTGCGGTTGTAGCGCTGCAGTCGTTGAGCTCTATTGCCATGGCAACTCAGGTGCAGCATTGTAAAAGGAAGGAGAATATCAATAGGCCCAACAGCCCTCATTTATCACCTAATTATTAGGATTAAGTATTTGAATGAGAGCGTGAATACAAATCTCCTCCGATACGCTCGATCCGTCACCTGACTGCATACATACATAACATCAGAATTCGAACACGAGCTCTGCATGTTCTTATGTATAAATTGATAACTTTACTATTTTTAAAATGTCGATGTTGAAAGTGCGTGAGGAAAATTATACGAGCATTCATGCAGGAAGACATTTCAGACACCATCAACTATGACTGGATTCGTTCTATCTGGGCGCCTTTATCTTTGCATGAAAGCGCACGATATAACAGGAACAGGGCGCGATTAAAGCATAAATCAGTAATTATGTGGCGGAGAGACATCATTGACATTCGCATTATCTGTCACAGCACATTAAACCCGCTATAAGAAACACGCACAGAATCAAACAGATGTTGCAGCACTGCAGACAAATTTAACATCAGAAATGATAAAGAGCGTGAAGTTCTATACATCAGCATGATGCCGGAGATAATGACTGAGTAAAACCTGCATCCTGATTACGTTGCTTTTCATGTGAATGAGACTGAGGGCCAAAAGTATAAAAATGTACCGCGTATGCAGTTCTATTTAAGCTGGTCGTAAATGGCCCTAAAAATTCAAAAGAAAAGGCAAACTTGAAGAAAATAATAAACCAAATCTGCAAGGAAAATTGAATGCTCTGGGATCCAGCAAAACCTCCTATGGTCTTAATTACAGTGAAACCCTCTGGATAAAGAAAATAGCCTTGCAAGCAGTCCTTTCCTTTGATTACCTGGACGCTTGCCTATAATTATGGCTTGTATCTCTAGAACGTAATAAAGGGTAGAAATATAAAATGGAAGTTACTAGAACCAACATGGATATCAGTTACTATTGGTCCATTTCTAATTCCTCTTATGAATAATCCGCACATGTTTATTCCATTGTGAGTGTTTATACATGTTCATTAAAATGTTTTAAACACTTTTGAAGTGGATTTATAGCTGGTTCATATGGATGGGCACTAGTTTGAACTTTCTGAAATTTACAAATCTTGTGAATTAAATACATTTAAAATTAAGATTTCAGATAAACCATAATTCAGCCTTATATAGCCATATCTTACCTATGGCATAAGTTGCAACATTTTCCATGAACTGTACAGGATATTCTAGTGTGATGTAATATATATATGGACACTGATCATCCTTTTTAAATGTTTATATTATGTTGCTTTCTTGAGCATCAGCGAATCCTACAACTTTTGTTATAGTTAAGCAATTAAGTTAACAAAGCTCAAAATTTCTTTTTTGTAGGTCTAAAGCCATGAACCTGATGAACCGTTTTTGTTTACCAGTGGATTTAAATAAAACTGTGATCTGATTGGACAAAGCAATTTATGATTTTGTGTGCAATATGAATTAAATGATTAGTACATAAACAGTGGGTGGTTTGTGGGTCAACAGTTCTGCAGTGCAGTGGAAAGAACCATTTTTATTAACCATCAGGCAGTGTCTACCTTCTGCCTGCGAAATATGCTAATCGCTCTTTCTCTCTGAGGGTTTGAAGAGGCACGCCGCCAACTTATAACATTTCTTCCTAATCGTTTCAGCGGATTACACCCATAGAGCAAACAGTGAACATCTAATGTGTGGCAATAAGTAGCTGATAAGACACAAGTAAGACACAAGCACTGGCTAATAATAGTGCTAAAAATAAGTGTTGTGCTTAAAATCTGTGTTTCTTTGGCCCTTCGATTAATGTAAAGGTGAGAAGTAATGACTCGGCCCTGAGTGATTCATTCACAGGGACCACAGCAGAGTTTCCATTACATCAAAAAACATCGAACCTGCGCCCTCCAGCCACTAAGACAAACTACGCTGGTGGGTGCTTCATCATTTTGTTTGCTTTGGTCCTTAGGGGTGAGCTCCTCATGTTCACACAGAGGTAGAACCTCCTGCTGGAATGATTATTGAATGTGTGGGTCAGTGTTCATTTGCCTGGATCACTGTGAAATGTATTAGAGTGATATATGTGGTCTGTTTAAGCATCTCAATGCCAAGTTGTTCTCATTCCTTAACTGATTAATTTATTCACTGATTCATCCATTGATTCATTCCCGACCTCATTGCTTTCTGTACTGCATATATGCATGAAAATACTGTTAAAATAAACATTGTTCAGTCTCTCTGTGTTTGTTGACAGCTTTTTTATAAATGCTTTTAACACTCCTGCTATGACTTGCAGGTTAAATTATATACAAACCTTGTACTGTGTGGCTATTTTGTATACATTAAGCACATATTGATTGTATGCTTTTACTGCCATTCAGAATGTACTGCAGCTATTGTACATTTACAGCAATAGAATAAATTGTCTTTCAATTCTTCAATTGTCAGATGACATAATTCCTTTTCTCCTGCTTTAAAAATCACAAGTGTACATGCTTGTACATATGCATGCTTTTCAACATTAAAATTAGTCTAACAGACACTATTTATGAGATTATAATTATAATTAATTAAAGTTATTTTATTCTTGTGTAGATTTTATCAGAAAATGTAACTCAGGCCAATTCAGTTTGTGGTCTTATATTTAAAAGCCAAACCTTTAACGATAGTTAGCTATGTCAAGCCAAACTTGGCTAATGCACAAAGACTTGTGGGTAACCTTTTTTCGTTAGCATTTAGAATGTTGGTTTTCAGTCAGTTGACTCAAATGTGGTTTGCACATCAGTGACTGACTAATGCATGAGGTGAGGGTAAGATTTTACAATCCACTTAGCATTCCAAACATGAGTCTGAGCATAATACATGACTCTACATCATTGATACATCACTGATGCAGATAGTGGAATTTGGATTACACCACATTAGAAGTAGAAAACTCCCAACTGATGCAATTTCACCTCACTTATTTTAATAAGAGCCTGTCATCTCACAAAAAAACAGACACAATAAAGCATTTTGTTTGGATTCGAATGGATGAAGGTGTAGTCACAGCATCTTCTAGCAGAAGTCTATTGTAGTCTCATGTTGTTGCCTGTGGCTTATTTTGTAGCTCAGTTGGTGTCACATTGTGTTAACAGTGCAAAGGTCATGGGTTCAATTCCCAGGGAACTGAGCTTTTGCGTTCTGTTGACTTCAGTACATACATTTTTGAAAACTGTAACCATCACTTAAACTGGCCAGAAATCATCAATTTAAACAAGAAAAATGACTTTAGTTTTGTGTGCAATATGCCTCAGACTTTTAACAGACTGTGGGGCGCCCAAGGCTAGGGCTGTTGAGGCCATGCTGACCAGCTAAACTTTGACCCTGCGCTTGCTCGAGTGGAGACATATGGCTCTGTGGCTCAGCAGGTGGATACCTAATAGAAATGTCTGACCATCACCAGACAGGCAGTTTTGGATGGAAATAAGGGCGGAGCCAACTATCCTAAAACTTTTTGAGCATATACTGTAGGCTTTTTCCTAACTTCCATCAGTCAGGCAGACAGTCAGTTTAAGCAATCTGAGCACATGCATTGCTTAAAAATCAAAAGATGACACGTCATTTATTAAGTTAAACAGTATTCTTCATCGATTTTTGCAACATCATTTTAAAATGCAGGATTAAACAGCATCAACAAAACATGTAACCTAATTGAAAGCAAAACTACAAGAATACAAAAATGCTTAGAGACAGGCCATTACTTCTTTAAATCGTACCTTCGAATCACAGCCTCTTCAGTCGCTTCTTCATGCGGCGACACAGCGGAATGTTAAGACTAATGGATTGCACTGCGCAATTATCACATGCGCCAGATCATTTACGGTCGTTAATTTCAACCCTGCTTTTCTCTTGCGCTATTCGAGGCGTGCAAAGCCACGCATGGAAGGGTAAATGAAAATGAAAGTGGCGGGTAAGAGACTGGAGAACTAAATGGCAGCAATGTGAATAGGAGAGTGTCGCAGAAACACAGATAGCTATTTAACATCCTCTCACACTCGGTAGCGCTGATTTGGGTTGAACGCTGTAATGACACGGATGCGCAAGCTGAGAAAATGCCGGAGACAAAGCCGCGAGTTCACTCAGGCATTAACGCACAGTGGGAGAACAATGAGTGATTATGTATTGTGAAAATAACCACGGGAAACAATTTTTTCTCTATTCACGTAATGAGTGAAGATTTTAAACAAGGAACTGTGATTTAGAAGTTATTTAATTCGTAATAAAGGTTGCTCAGGCGGTTGCGCGATCGCGCTTTTGTGTTTGTGCGCGCGTTCCTTGTCTGTGATGGATTTTTGATATTGTAAAAGAACGAAGAGCAAATGTTTGGTGGCACTTTCAATGAATAGGATACAATTTGGTGTTCCGTACCATTTTAATAAAAGCATTAGAGGCACAAATACCATTGAAAAGTCTAGTGAAAAGTAGCTGGTTTGAAGCATATCAAAATGTCAGTACCCCCAAAATCATAACTTGGTCTTTCCATTATTGGTTTATTGCCCATGAAGTAAAATGATTTGGATCATTTTGTGTGTGTGTGTGTGTGTGTGTTTACATTCTATATTGATTGTATATTTAAAATAACTGTTTAATTAAAAAGTCAGTAACATTTTTGTTGGACCTCCTGAGGTTGATGTTTCATTTTTTCATTTTCAGAATGCTACACACATTTTCTCACTGACCATTTGTTAAGAAAAACTTGACTTCTTTAGATTCATGGAAAGTGCCTGGTACCATATTGTAACACTATCTCAGAATTTTCACATTCAAACCCCTGAATGTTGATCTGTGAGTTTGTGTAGACAAACTTTACTGGCTTCTGGCCCCCTTTGCTCTGTGTGATAGGGGCTTCTTCTAAAGTTGGTTAGGAGACTTTCCAAAGTCCTGAAATGTTTTCCTCTCCTTTGGATCTGTTTAGACAGCTGGTCTTTCAGGCAGCTCTGTTAAGACACTTCTATCCCTCTTAGCAAATAGGCCCAAGATTGTTTGGTTTCTGGATGCCCTGAACTGCAGACCCGGCCACAAATCTGATCTGGGGGTTTGAACGATTTCAGTGAAGCCACAGAAAATATAAGGCTTACATTGTTTCTGGCCAGCCAATGTTCTTTTGCTTTGGACAGTATTTCTAATTATGTTTTTTCATTAGGTTTTTATAATACACACAGACATAGTTTTAATTAGAATTTTCAGTTTTCTTTCTTTCGTTATTTTTGGTTATCGTGGCAATTGTTTTAATTGTTAACAAGTTTTTGACACAAGTAGAATATTGGTTATCTACTACAATTCAAACTGTACAATTACTAGCCTAAAACCTTTTTCTTTCTTTTTTAATAAACTGGCTTTCGGTTTGGTGTCTTTTGGGGATTACACAACATAGTGAACAAAAACATTTCTTTGTAAGAACTTGTAGTGCAGTGTAGTGCAGACCCTCATAAGTTGTTTTGGCGGTTCAAAGTTTTGATCAGACAGATGAAATGTGTTTCAGATTTATTAAAGCACAGATGGATGATGGGAAATACTGAATGTAAGCCAAAGAGAGAGCAAACTTATGGAATGTTTGAGATGTGTATATTGGTTCATATAAAAGCCTTACCACCAGGAACTTTTTAATACACAATCTGGTTGGCAATAAAACCTGTTCTTTACGACTTTTACATCTGGACTCATAGTTTTTCAAAACACATTTTAGTATCAAAAACCAAAATAATTTGCACAATAAACCAACAGTATGATAACAGTATGATAAACCTACAAAATGTCAGGTTAAAGTACAAAAGTATTTCTCCGTAGGTTGTAACATATGAGAGTTGTATTGTTGTTCATTGTTTAAAATTAATCTAGATTTTTTTTTTAAAGCATTAAAGTACACAAATCCAACATATTATTACATTTCTTGTGTCATTGTTAAATTAAAAGTCGGCACCAACTCTTTAAGCAGATGAACAATCATGACCATGTTAATGTATAAAATTGCATAATTTATAATGTATGAAAAGTAGTTGGACAATAGTTGAACAATATATACAGTATATAGTATATATATATATATGTGTGTGTGTGTGTGTGTGTGACCCAATCTGGCAAAATGAATCGGAAGTTGCAACGTTCCATATGAAGATACGGCCGATAATGTGAAAAATAATTTTTTCTTTTTTTAGCCAAAATTTTGTGGTCCAGATCATTGAGTAAAGGTATTTAAATGACTATTAAAGTTGACTTGCAACTCTCAAGTTGTACTAAATTACACCCACCCATGTAATTCTGAATCATTCAAGAAGAAAACCTACAAACACAGCACAAGATTTATTGTTAGGACTTTAAACGATCAAATAACATCTAAATTGCTTTACATTCTTTATTCTTTCCTGATCCCAGCGTGGTGAGTATATTTTACTGTTGTTTACAAGTCATTTGTAGTTCATGTTAATGTTTATGGAGATCGCTGTGGATAAGCGTCTAAACGCCAAATGTGTTGCAGTTGTATTTTAAAATATTATATATATAAATAAATACTTTAATAATTTCAAGAGTTTCAGCCTGGTTTAATATCATTTATATGTATACAAATGTCTTTGGTCAATTTAAGCTGTAAAATTATAGTTTATAGATTTAAATGGAATGGACTTTTAAAGATATAAAAAAAAAAACGGGCACAAAACTTTAAACGCGATTTTCTCAGGTTTTCAATTTGAGAAAGAGGGTAGACAACCATAATTCAAATGGGTATATCTTTAAAACCATTTAGGGTATGGCTTTTACTATGATATCATTTTAAAGCTTATGGTCTCCTCCTTCCATTGGTACCAAAATCTCAATTTTGAAATTTGCGACATCCGACTTTTTGCTAGATCGGGTCACATATATATATCAACTGAATATCACCTTGGGCCTGGTTAATAATTGCATTATAGCATAAATGCAAAATATCTATTTAAAATAAAGCAGAAAGACAAAGACAGAAAGGCAGACAGGGAAGGAGGGGCTGGCAGGAGAATGAAAAGCTATAAGGGCATCCTAGCCAATCTGACCCCTTCTACAGCGGCTGCTTGATTTATAATGAGGGAGAATTAGTGATTCCACTCTATAGCCAGCACGGCTTTAGTAGATTAAAAGAAATAATTTATACACGCACCATGAGTCAGTCAGATTATTACAGAGCTGGGTGCTGCCTCACCAGCTATTCAGACTGAGTGCTGTGGGCCCACAGAAAGCATTACTGATACTGCAAAGGACAAGAAGACAATTGTATCAATGATCTCACCACGCCGCAGATGGACCGCCAAGTACCAACTGCTATTTTCAATGTCCTTCACGTTGCAGCTTTGAAGAATGAAGCTGGGCGATACACAGGAGAGTAAATTAGACGCAGAACCGCCTTGATGTCGATGGACTGAGTAATGCACCAATGCTATGAGATCTGACTGCTCGCGTCTCAGTAACCTGAGATAACCTCAATAACCAAAGACATACACATTCAAAGCACATGCCCATTTTCATCTCTGCAATCCATATGAATTTTGAACATTGAGCTGCCATAGACCCCCGCACACACACACACACATACATATATATATTTATATGCATAGTCTGCAGTTCTGCATACAAACGCATTGGAAGCTCCTACAGCAGGGTCGGCTTATTGTGACAGTTAAGAAAAGCTTTATTAAAGACTTTGGCTGTAGACAGGAGGTTGAGGGTTTGAATGAGGGACACATTTTCTGTTTTTTTCTGATAAGTATTGTTGGACATTGCTGAAGGTGAAAATAGAGACGTCATTGGAGAATGGACAATAGATATTGTCAACATGTTGTGGTTTTAAGTTAACAATCGCCAGTCTTGAGCACAGACCTGTCTTAATACACAGACAGGAAGAGAGCCAACAGAGCACAAGGTCAGCTTTACCACTCAAGCCCTCAGTAGATATAGACTCAGTGAAAGGGCCATTGTCACCATCTCGATGACAATAGGTTGAATGCAATTCAATGGTACTGAGATTAAACTGTATAGCCTTTATATAACAGTCCTTTATGAATGTAAGGATCAAAATGCAACAGTTCTATAGTCCAGTTTTTCTAGCATTCAGAGTTAAGCATCATTTGGGCCCTCATATAAATTCAGGTTTTGTATGTTTAAACGGTAAGTAAAAAATTTTACTTTATACCAACAAAAGCCAATTTCTTATATGACATCATCAGGAAGTGACATATCATTTGGTGTAAATAATGTTAGACAAAAACATCAGTAAGCATTAGTATATTTTTAGCAGATTTTTAAATTCTGTGATATTTGGTTCTATTAATAGGTTTGTTATTGACAGAAATTATGGTAAAATATGGTTAAACATCTTAAAATGAACGTCATATAGTCAGTCCTATAACTCTCAATGGCTCACTTAGCAATGACTAACTTGATCTCAGGAATCCTCTTCATTCTCTTGCCATTGAATAAAAAATAAAGTTACAGTTAAACTACTGAAGCTTGACCAGAGCATATTTCTGACAATCTGTTACACCTTCCATAGAAATACTTCGAAAATCTTATAAATCGTCAATGACACTGCGCACCCCCATACAGTACATACAACAGTAATGATGATATAACGCTTGTCTAAAGCGACACTGTGTCACACATCACACCATTGTAGTCAATTCAAACCCCATTATCCTCAATCTACATCTAGTTGTGTCAGCCTTACAAGATCGGCACGGCAAGATCAGTCAGCATAACATATGCGTCAAGGGCAATTGCTCCAGTTCAAAAAGAACAACTTGCTTCTTCACAATTGTCATCCAGTAAATTATCATAACAGCGGAGCAACTGCACCATCATCTACCTGACATCTGAGCGCAGGGAAGGTCTGGCATGCCTAAAGGTGGCACTCTAATGAGGGATCATTATAGCGGGAAACCTCAGCACCACCATACGCTGCAAAGACACATATCCTTCTAAGCCCTCGTAGGTGTTTCATGTCCAAATAACAAGTCCATACACGCGAGCCGGAAGCAATACCTTGTCTGTCTTTGACGTGTTACGCATGGGCACCGTGACATTGGCAGCTTGGCTATAATTGGATGCGTCGAGTAAATTAGCCGTAGTGTTTCTCCCTGACAGTGCAGAAAAAAAGTCTGGCAAATTGAAAATGTTAAATGGGTTGCTGGATCTGACTGGGTCAGACATTTGCATCAAGTTTTTCTGGAAACATAATTCACCTATTGATTTTGCGGTCAGAATTGATGAGTGGGAGATTAGAAGGATTTGGCACTTAAGGCCTGAGGTTGCAGAGAGCAGTGCAATTCTTTGCCCTTAAGGTGTAAACAGATGTGATCAGCCAATGCAATCTCATTAGTTTTCACAGCTATTTGTGCCTTCAACACACACACAAACACACACACACACACACACACACACAGTGTTGTACGTTTGAATAGATGCTGAAATGTTCAATAATAATATATTGAAAATATTGACGCACAGTATTGACAACATTAGAAGCACATAAATGTTTATGAATCCTTTGAGGTTCACATAATGTTAAATTACAGAGCATTATTGTTTTGTACAGTTTACAGATAAAAATAAACAACATCACCTTGGATCAGCACATTCTGCGGAGAGTATTTTGGTTAAGCTGAAATCGCACAGCATTTACAGGAGAGATAACACAGAGACTGCTTTTATCATCCTATGTATTTAAGCTTTTCATGAATGCAAAACACTTTCTAATGTGATGTAAGTTTATGATGATTTATGTAATTACAAACACTTTTCCATTTGCACTAAATGTTGTAAAAGCGCTTTTGAATGATGCTGCAGTAGGAAAATACACAAATCTTTTGCCAGTGTGAACCAATTTGTCTGAAATATTAACTTATTTGTCATATGATCTTATTAACATGAATAATTTGTTAAGTATGAGCCTTTCTATAATAAATAATGTTAAATAATTGCTTTTCTCAACACAGAATAAAGTACAGGATGATTTAAGGGATAAGAACAGGCACAGATGAATTATATAAATTTTTTGCTTTCGCTTTTAGTTAATTGACGAAGCTTGTAAAAATTCATTTCAAAGCAGGAGATAGACAGGATCGATAAATTTGACCTTTAAGACAGTGTGTTAGTCATTCACAGAGTCAAGCGTACCGTAGCTAATACATTCTCACTGCTTCCTCTCAGACATCAGAGTAATTATCTTTACTGATAATGGGCTAGAAACGTCCCTGAACAAATTTCTTAGTCATTTCCAGCACAAGCTTCACCATGGATACTGGCTGAATGCTTAACATGAGCAGAGAGCGTTCCAAAGAAGTCTTTGTTAACAAAGAACATGGCAGGAAGAGGAAACTGTGGATGTTGATCAGAGAGCACTTTAGTTCTGAGAAATACACCGTGACTGGCAGCGAGACGGGTAGAGAGAGATTAACAGTGTGTACAGGAAATGTCTGCATAAAACCTGTCTGTCTAAATGAAGTTACAGCTGAATGTGCCACTTGGAATCGCCATACTTGCACTGTTGCTAGCTACAGTATGCTTTGTTATTGTCACAGAGTAAAACATTTCTTTAGAAACAATCTGAAATAAAAGTATATTAATTATAAGATTATAAAACACATTTTGCTAACAAGAATAAAATAGAACTTTTGTGTTGTACTTTCACTCATAAATGATATTTAAATAATTCTGGAATAACTTGGATCAGGATTTGCAGAAACATGGAGTCCATACCGGCTTCAGTGCATGATGGCAGCAAAAGGGGCCTAATGCTAATTTGTAATGAAAGTAAAATGTACAAATCTACATGTGTAGAAATCCAATTATTAAGATAAACCTACATGTTTTGGCATCTGAATACACCACATTTATTTAAAAAGTATGTATGTTTGAAGACCAGGGCATAAGTTGTAATGCCTCCGTTCTGTTCCCACTATCCACATTCTTTGGTTACAAAAAATGTCCACCTCACCCCATTAAATAACTGTGTTGTATAACCATGAACTGTATCTATTCTTGTAATTTGCAATACACACATTTTGGTACACATAAGTACAACTCAGAAATTAGGACAGGCTGTAATTTGGTCTACAAAACATCTGGGTCACTCCAGCCATTAAATGGCTGGGAGAGAAATGACATGAAACCCTGCGTGTAACAAGTGAATCTGAGAATGTATAAATTACCCATCAGTTCAGCTCACACAGAAGAAAACGTATTAAAGGAGAAATCTGAAAGAAAATTTGTTAGGTTAATGATTAGAGTGTGAAATGAAACAAATGTAGTGAAAAACTGCCCTGTTAACCTTTCAGAATCCCTCTGTTAAACCCATCTGTCCACCTAACAAACTTAATTTTAGCTTGCTGCTGAAGACCTATCTATTCATCACTCTGGCAAAGCATATGATGGGGATCATTGAAGGTGTGCTCTGTACATGTGTAAAATTAACAGGGTTGAACTGTTCTCACCATGCATTACAAACTATAAATAATACAGTGAGTAAATAACATAAGGAAAAAGGACAGAATTTAAGAGGATAGTTACTTTTGACTTTCTTGTATAGCCTAATTTTTTGTCTTTATTTGTCCTTAACTTTAGATTACATTTGACAAGCATCAGATTTGACATTCAATGTCTGATAGTAATTTGTCCCACCAGGACGCCTGAGTCAGATCAATAGCAACTTGATTCTAAAAACTCAATAGCCTCATTGCCCATAATGCAACAGTCAGGGACTGTTTCCATTTATATGATACATACATTTCACTGCCGGGCAGAAATGACAGAGGTAAGAGGTGGAAATGAGAGTCTAGATCAGTCTCAGTGCAGTTCAGCTCGAAGAGAGAAACTTAATATAAAGTTAAGGCTTCTTTGGTTTACAATGAGGTAATTAACCTTTTAAGTTAGGTAAAAAACTCAACTCACCTCATCTGTAATACTTTTTTGACACCTTTTTAGCATTGTCCTAACACAGACATTGTTACTATTAGCAGCCAATGTAGATGCACCATAAATTAATGGCACTGTCTAAATCATCATTTCTGAATTGGTGGACCATCTGTCCTACACAGGTACATCAGATTTAAAAACCAATTTAAATTTAAATCCACCAATTTGTGGATATGTGCCTATTAAAAACTGCTTTGGTTCCAAAAGTATTTCAATCAAACTAATAAATGTCAACAACCTGAATTTGAAGTGGAATATATTAGCAATGTGTTTATTATTAGTAAAGTAAGTAAAGTATTATGTATATATATATACACTATATATATACTTTACTTACTTTTAAAGTATAAGGAGACCATCTTCATGTGATTAGGTGGTCATTTTTGGCACTTTTTGTTTGCGCTCAAATCTCTTCTCATTAATTTTGAGGAAAAACACAATTGTTCCAGTCTTACACTGTTCCTAAACAGCACTCATACAGTACTGTTTATTTTGCAGTTCTTACACAATCCTACTTCCTTACACCCTTGTTGGTCAAACTGTGAGAGCAAGCAGAGAAAATTTAAATATGACCATAACAAGACAGGTCCTTAAAATTAGTCTGCAATACCTCCTTGTCTGCTAGCATGATATGCTAAGCTTAAACATAATAATGTGCCATTGGAACAGCAAACAATTCAGTAATCTTCAGCCTCACAGTGAGGAGATTGCGAAGGTCATAATAGATTGTGACAGTTCATTACTTATTATTACCAGCAGGATTAATACACAGAGTGCCGTCGCAGCGGACGGTTCGCCCCCGAGCCTCCACACAATCCATTATTTGCTTGATATTTGTTGGAAAATAGGTCACAAAAAAGATGAGACCTACAATTTTCAGAGGGACCATTACAATCTGGCATAATAAAAGCGTATTTTTCTTTTTCGTACATCTTGCTTTTTTACATACAGCATTAAGATAGATGTGTATGTGAAGATGCTGCGTTCACACCAGCAGAACCTTTGGTTTAATTGAGATTCAGTGCGGCAGAAAATTGGCACTGGGTATCTGGAACTGAGGGACTGATGACTGTTGTTCACCTCTTGAGGTGGATAAATTATTCATGCTGAGAGGGGAAGCAAACAATCAGAATAGAAAATAAAACAACAGATTTTTGGGCTTTGTTTCTATCAGAGTTTGCAAGAAATACTGTTGATGTAGCTAGTTTAGCTTATATTGCCAATTTAGCTTATATTGCGTTATTCTTTAAAAGTTCTTGCTATAGGTGATAATGTTGTGCTATATGGATCTCTGTATGTTAAAGACAACATTCTATACAAGTATGTAAACACAAAATGTGCAGTTGCATTATTATTTTTGCAACTGGCAACACAATTACATATTGTGAGCATTACTTTTTTTCATTTAGGTTAATCACTGTTTGTTAAAGTTGACAATTTTACCCCCTGAGTACTGAGGCTTATTACCACCACAGCAGTAAAAAAGACCATTGAATAAACACTGTGATGTCATATGTTATGATTGATTGCAACTATAATTATATAACTATATTAATATGATTAATTGTATAGTTAGGAAAGCATTGCACAGATAAAAAGTATATATTCTGCTTTTTAAATTATGGAGGTATGTTGCCTGTTGTGACTGCAGAATTTATAAAAATGCACTTTGCATTTAGGTAGAACTTATTCTGGTATTTTTATATGGGTCAGAGGACATGAATTGTTAATTTATGTTAAATGCAATTTTAGTGCTATTTTCTCTGAATAATTAATCGTTCCAAATGAACGCAATAAAGTTACAGCCAAATATACAGAATAGCATTTGTAAAGTCCCACTCTACTCTCTAAAATTGCATTTCATCATCACACAGAAAATTTGGTGCTAAATTAACTGCAACTTCATTTCCACTGCTTACAATCAGCCTCTGCTTACTTATTAATGTTAAGGCTTGTGTGGATTTTGTAACTCATAAGTCAGGTCAAGGTTTACATGAATAATAATGACTGGAGTTTGTTTTATAATTAACTAAATGGTTCTTTTGCAAGCATGAAATGAAGGTAGATTTGTTTCCCTTGGATACATAACCACATCAGACCACCAAATGCTTCCAAAATGCCTTATCCTGCATCTATAGTAGCTCTATGATTTTATGTTGAATAGCCTGCAGTACTCCTGTCAACCCTATTTAGTCAGGCTATATTATCACCATGGTAACTGTATGGTAATCTTGTTTACCTCTGTGATATCTTTGCAGTACCTTTAGTTCATTCTGTTGTGATGGTATAATAACAGCATGGTGTTCCAGCACTGTGATATAGCTAGAACTTGTTTAAAAAAAAAAACATTAAAAACTACATTAAACCTTTGTTCTACATTGCTAAAGTTAGCAAAGCATGCATATCATGCACACATATGCAAAACGGCCATTTAGTATTCTGGTATCACTGGACTATCATGAAATGGGCATGTCGTCCCACATTATGCTAATGTATGTTATAACTGTGATTAATCACGCACGATCAACACAGGTACTGGGATGATACTGTGAATTAGTAATGAGCCATTTTCCTCAGGGCCCCCTTTGCTCAATAACAGATGACACATGGCAACAACAGCAAATCAGGCGAAGGATTCATTATGCTGTTAACAGCTCTTAAGGGCCTTTGTGCTGTCATAATATCCAGATGTGAAAATAATATCCAGGCTCCTCCCCTGATACCCTGATGAAGTAACGCTTAAATATGACCTTTGACCCACAAACAAGAAACTGTCATTAAACCGTCATAAACAACATAGATGGATTTTATAGTTCCAGCGGACATTTATACTGTAATGTAGTTAAAGGCATGTAGAACATAACTGAGTTTAAAGTTAAAATTGAGTTTGAATTCTGTATTATTATTATGAATATTATTATTATTAATAACATCATTATTATTTCTGTAGTGCTTTTCCCACAAGCAACATTGTTCCAAAACAGCTGTACAGAAACTTTTTAGGCAGAACAAAAAAAGCAACAATATTATGAAGAAATATCAGCTAGTAAGAATTTTGGTAGTTTGTGGCAATACAATTATTTTAAATAATCTGCTGACATTCCCATAAGTGCTTAAATAAGAGGATTGTAAGCATCATCTGATTGACGAGGTGAAGAACCAATCAGAGCTTTAGAGGCGTCGCTCCCTCTCAGAAAACTATACGCCCTGTATTTTAAACCCCTCTCACGTTCACACATGCTTTAGGATCTCAATGAGAATTGAACAAGCTCAAGACAAACAAAGCAGATGCTGTTTTCTGCACTGATGTCACTGTTGGATTGTTGGTCATTTTTATTTGATTTTTTTCCCATCCAAAAATATTCCTTTTCAAAAATATGCCTCCCTGGGGAAAACTCTGTATTGTATGTATTGTAAAAGTGTCTTGTGACTTCAGCCTTTTGCCAGTTAGACAATATATATGTACCTGGAAATGCTGTCTGCCAATTTCTGCCATTTATCAGGTCCCTTTCAAAATGTGTGAGAAATGTAAGTGTCAGGAAATAATTAATCATAAAGAGCAGCTTTTAGCTTATTTACTTTGGCTATGCTAAAGTTTTTTCTGTTGATGGATTGAAAAATACCACTGGTGCATCTTAAAAGCAATTATGAAGTGTCTCATACAAAAAACTAGGTGTGTGTTTTTTAGAAATTTTTATTTTGCCTTTTAAATTAAAAGCATGCAGCCTTAAATAAAACACACACACAGACACACACACACACACACACACACACTTAAATATACACTGAAAATGTGACACTGAACATAATAGCAAACAACATTGTTGTTGTTAACATTGTTGTTCGAATATGTACCTTATATCATTGTTCATTGCATGTGTATTTTTAAATCCAGCTAACCCACTGACAGCAGCTGTGTGGTGGGCAATGTTCATATTGAAATAATTTGTGAATCTATTGCAACAAAGACTGACCCTTTATTAACCTAATCATTTTAATTTGCTTAATACTGTGATTTACAATAAAATACACATTTTAATTTCAAATTAAATTTGTGTCAGAAGAAATAATCCTTTATTTCACCATTGAGAACACACACACCAAACCACTCACTGTTGGCTGCAATTAGTCCTGATGTGTTCAGTGGTTTAAGTGCATTAACCAAACTAGCTATCATGCAGGTTATTTTAGAAGGGTGGTTAGTTGGGCAGGAACTTGTTCTTGAGTTAAGGTAGGTGGCTTAAAGGACTGACGAGCAGGTGGCTGATTAGTATGCAATATTAATTTATAATCTGTAATGTACGTATTATTTTCTTTGGAGCACAAAATTTTGAGTAAGCATCTATGAAACCTTTCAAATGGCAGGTGCCACAGTGAATGCCACTGTAAAAGTTTCAGTGTTTTGAATTGTACTTTCTGTCACGTTTAGCCATAAGAAAAGTTCATTAAGTTTATTTTTATGCATACAGATTTAGCCCAAAGTGTAAAATCTTTTTCTTTTCCTTTTCATATTTGACACGAACTGCTTCTCAATGGCTGTGTGCAAGGTTTTCTTAGGACTAAATATCATAATGAAGGCTCATTTTCTCTTGTTGCTTCTTAATAAACATTACACAATGGAGGCTTCGCTCTGCCTTAAGGCAATAAATTAAGTTGAATGGGGTGGAGTTCGACCAAAATGCCCAATGCAAAACAACCATATAATAAATTTAGATGTTTACAAGATATTTTACTGGTAGTTCTGAATACAAAGCATGAGTTTGGTAGGGAAAAATAAATGTGATTATAGGGGTCAAGCCTGGCACTACAAGGCTTGTTAAGCTTCTGTTTTTCTCTGGATGTAAAATTAAAACCAACATGCAGCCATTTTGATTTTGTTCTGAGCTTGTTTTTTTTAAGCTCATTATCATTAGAATTCCATTTTTAAAAAAAAAAGAATATATATTTGAAAAATATTTGAATATATATAAAAAACAATTGTTTTTGGGGAGTCATTATCATTCCACATTCTAGACTTTCCAAATACCAGCTTCCTTTGAAAGATCACTTTCAAAACTTGGCAAATCTAATCAGTTGGAATGTAACTGTAAATTTAAACTCCTGAGTTTGACATCTATCTCCATAACTGTTTTCATAAACACCTCTGTGATGATGTCCTTGTGATCTCATATATTTGGAGTCTCACATATTTTGCACATAGACATATCAGATTCTATGTAAGCACAAAAAGTTTTAATTAAAGCAGAGTGGTTCTTCTGAGCATAAACTGCACAGCAGTTAAAATTCCCATAACCAACATGATTAACAACTAGTTCAAATAGGTTTGTCTGTTTATTTGACAGAAATACAGAAGGAACTGTAGCTTTTGGCATGAAAATTGAACTGTTCTTGTATTTATAATATTCATTACGGACTTATAATAAACTAAAGTGTATTGGCCCTCGTTGCCCATGTGCATCTGTAGGCCAAATAGACCACAGACCCCTTCAGAATCAATAGAAAACATGTTGATCTTGCAATCTGTTCCTTTACGTCATGCAAATAAGTCATTTTCCAGCTTCTAGACTGCATATGCCTCTGGATTTTTGCTGCTGTTTATTTCTCTTTTCTGTTTAATTATGTTGTATGTTTTGCTGAGAGGGATTTACTGTGTGTATGTTTACTCGGTTTAGTATGGTAAGTTATTTGTAGAGCTAAGAGCACCAACACCGCAAGTTTTCAGTGGAAGCTTCCAAATGTTTTAGGGTAATTTGATTGTGTCCTGTCTGCAAAATGATGGCAGAATATATGCAGTGTTTGTGCAGGAGTCCTTCATTACCAGGCGACTGGGATGAACTATGAAGTCTCACAGATGTACTGGTATCAGGAGGACCATCCGTGAAAGACGCACTAAAATGAGGATTTTGGAGATCTACTGGAGTTTGCAAGGAACACAGCAGGGTGATTTGCATTTGTTAATACATAAAGATTTCAGACAGCTCATTATGTTTGTAACCCTGCGAGATGCTGGTCTCCAGTGGTTGAGGGTTTATGGAGCAGAAACATCTGCTACCTTTTGGGTGCCTCCTTAATGACATAATCTCATATGCTGACAAATCATTTCTCACTCTCTTTCTCTCTCTGTCTGTCTCTTTTACTGTGTTTTCTGTGTATTGACTTACACTGTCATTGACAAATCAAGTTTGAGAAGAAAGTTTGTTTCTCAGAAACCAGGGTTGGATTGGATTTAGCCAGCAGAAAGCTGGTGATTGACATCAAGTGTCATTACAGTGGAACGAAACCGGTCGGCACAAATCAATTGTGCTGGCGGAAGGAGGGGTTTGGGGCGACCGTGCTTCCAGTCAGATGGGTATATTTTAAACAACAGCTTGCCAATGTTGCTAGTTTAATTGCTTTGCTTGCCAGTTCTGCCCTGCATATGCTAAACGAACGCTGTGTAATGAATATTTTACAGAAAATGTGAAGCGTTTAAAATTGTATCTGGCGTGATTGTTTATATTACATTGTTATCCATCTCACAACTGTATGTTTTAATGTTGAAGAGTTAGTTAGACAACAGAATTTAAAAGACCTGAGGTGCCTCCAAGACTACTGAAACAAGGCCAAGAGTTTAAAATGACCCACAATTAAATTACAATTACAATTATTAAAAAATCTTACACACACCCTCAATCCAGTTTAACTTGGCACTATTTTTAAATCTCAAGAAAAAAGGATGTTCTTCCACATTCTCAATTGTAGGTGCCAAATACAGTTTATGTAACAATTCACAGCAGAATACAATAGAACCTAGAGTGTAACAGCTCACAGATACAATAGAACACAGACTAGCAGATTCAATAGGATTTAGTTTTTGAATGTAATTTGTGCATAATGTTGACATCCAACAACCTTTGAGTTTCAGCCTTTTTCAAAACCAACTGATTAGTCATTGTACCAGCAAATGAGTAAAAAGTATTACAAAGTGCAAACTAGAATACAAAGCAAAAGTGTCCTTGGCCTATCCAAACAAAAGAACACACGTAAACAACTCATTTATCATACAGGTCAACGTCATAATTATATCTTCAGTTTGCTGGTGGCAGTACAGGGATTTGCCCTTGTCTTGCCAGGAAAAGATCATAATAAAAGTCTATAGAGGACTACACATAATAAAAGCCTGTAGACAAAACTGGTGCAAGAGAAACAAGTCACAAAAAGCCCATATTACTGACCCACAGCACCTACCTTCACATACAATATATGAGCCCCAACCAGGAATCAGTTGTTTGCTGGGAACTGCAATACAATGCTGAATCAAATGAAAGACAGAGTATGAGAATGATCTCTCCAATGTATAAAAATATGTTGGTATGTCAGTAAAATTTGTACCTCCAACTCAATAATTATAGGCCAATGGTGCAATTAGCCCAAAATTCTGTTAAATAATTACCATAGGCGACTGATGTTCGATAAGAATGTTGATTGCACACATTGGTCAGCTGCAGTGAATCCACCCCCACACATTGGTTTCAACATGTCTGACTGATTCTCAAGCTTGCCGGTATCCCAGAAACCCAGAGTATCACGTCTGGCTTGTCACATCTCAATCATGTTTAGCTGCACGGGTCAAATCAGCTCACATATTATTCTCATCAACAAGCAGCGCCACTGTATAATCAACCTGACATACCATCTGTCTGAACATCACAACCATCTGCACCGCAATCAGTCCTTACCCCTCAACCCTCAATCCCACAACATTGTGTCACTAATAGCAACTGTGCTGCTAATTAGTGGAATCGTATGAGGGGAATAATCAACAGATGGCACCACAGGATAAAGGTGAGCTCTCTAAACGAGATTAATCTCGCATGCCGACAAATTCTGTTGCTCTTTGAGATCGCTGTTTCTTGATGCTGAAAGGAGGCTATTAGTTATGATGGAAAGTTGTCAACATGGCAAGCCAAAGTTTCCAAGCGAGCATCCCTAGAGGTTGAATTGCACGCATTGGAAATACTTTTGTGCTGGATTGGTGAGGCCTGTTTTAATGCCAA
>JAZGTK010006694.1:0-20436 GCA_036877625.1 Ambastaia sidthimunki | reverse complement strand
GTCCTCCCCAACAGCCACCAGGTAACAACACCCCTTAATCATCTATGGCACACAATGGCTTTCTGTTCTCAGCAAACAGATTTACTGTCATTCTGGTTTTAAATCAGCATATTCATCTAAACTGGCTTGTTCTCGCAAGGTGACTCATGACATGAATTTCTATGAGAGAAACTTATTAAAGAATTTCACCTTTGTAAAAAGTTTCTCAGTTCTCAGTGTTAACTTTCTGAATTCAGGTATCTGCATAAGAAAATGAAATTTATTCCATGATTCCTGCTTGTAATGTTCACAGGACAACTCAGCCTCACACTTCTTTTATGCATGTGTTGAGTTTGATTTGTGTTAATCAATGGCAGAACATTTCTTCTGACTACAGTGTGTTAAAATGTGTTGACAGACCTCTGATTTGTTTGACGTCCTCAATCACAGGTCACAGATACGCCAGATGTGGCAACCTCAGAAATTTATTTGTTCTGTGTTTTCTTTTTTCCATTCATGTTTAGTATTTTTCATGAACATGAGCAAGCACAATATTTCTCAAACATTCAGTTTGGGAGTTTGTTGTAGACTTTATATATTCTAAAACATCTGCAGTTAATTCATTGTGAAACACTTTATTTTTAAGCCCTTGTTCAAAAGTTTGTTCTTCTTTGGATTGTGTTAACTTTATGCTTTCTAAGTCTGTCAAGATTACATTTTACCTTGACTTATATTTGAACATTTAAAGTCTTACAGGCAGTGATGATGTCATTGTAATTTTTGCATACTGAATTCTGATTGGTCTTGTCTCTCCTGCTTAGTCACACTGCACAGTGAGAGACAAACCCAGAGTGTCATGGCAACAACACTGTGATGCAACATTCCATTTATACCAAACCAAATTCTAAATTTACCCAAATTGTAACCTTTGTTTCTCTTGTTGCCTCACACGCCTGGTGTTTTCCTGAGTAAATGCAAATCCAGTTTTATCAATGTAATCCTGGACCATCAGTTTTATTTTCTTTTTTCCCCGTTCTCTCTCTCGCTCTCTCTCTTTCTGAGTTATGAGTCTATGTTGCATTATTTGTTTGGCTGTAACATCTATTTTTGTACCGGTGCTGAATTCTCTCTTTCAATCTTTGTTCTCAAATCTGTCTTTCTCTCCCACTCCCTTGTGGTTCCAATCCATCTTTCTCTTTAAATCTGTATCTCACTTTCTTTCAACCTGTTTTTTCTCTTGAAGTTGTTCTCATGACATTTCTGTGGCTGTGATTTCTGTAGTTTTTTGGATGGGTTTCAACTTATTGAATTTTGGACTCTGTTGTTTGTCTTTAGACTCTAGTTTGTATTTATTTTGTATCCATTATAAACTATATTTTCAGCATAAGCATTTCAGCAAGAAGTGCAAAATGTTTACGTTGTCCAAGCATGATCTGAGAATATTCTAGTGTATTTTAATGAAACCTTTTGCATCTCATTTCAGAATCAAGATTTTTAATCTCAGGTTTTCAATGTGGTTTTGGACTCCACTGTTTGTCTTCATGACTCAAGATGAAACATCTACCACTCCTGTGATACATCTCCTCTCCTCTTAAACCTATGCAAACTTCCCAAAAACATCCTAATCAAAATTCCATTTATCCGTGTGGTCCAGGTGTGTGGATTAGAGCCAAATGAGATCTCTGGATAATCTTTTCCTCATCAGAAATCACGGCAGGCGTCATACTCCGTTTTCTGGATCATCAAAACACACTCTCACCTTTTCTCATCATTAATGTATTATGTTATAATTATGTCAGCTGCCCATATATGGCATTTTATCTTTAGGAATGTGTTAAGCCTGTCTTTATTTCCCTGTCTGACAGCGGTCACCTACACACCCAGTACACCCACCTATACGAGGAGCCCTCCACCCGTGCCCCCTCGTTCAACCTCTAAACCTCTCATCTCCATCACAGCCCAGAGCAGCACTGAGTCCACTCAAGACGCCTACCACGAGGGACAGCTGGCCAGAGCGGGTCTGTAAAACAAATACACTTGGTATCTCAACAAATAGACTTAGTAAAACAACTTAACTAACCGTTTGTGTGTTTTAATACTGAATATTAAGGGGGAAGTGTACTGTAATAAATGGCTCTCGCTGATAGTGTTGTTTATTTGCATGCATTGTTTATAAACCTGATGCGCTAAAGGAGTTATGCAAATTTTGTGGGGGATACAAGAGACCGTTGCAATCTGGCATATTTAGTTGCACAGCGTCACTATAATGCGATCCAGGCACCTGAATGACCCTTTCTAATAAAAGTTTGTTTCTCTTTATCACTCATCTTGACAAACAGTATGTTTGATTATAATGTTTTTCTGTATCATTTGATTATTGCTCAGTAAATTGGTGTGCAAATGTACACAAACATCTTTTATAGAATAAATACATTTTTTTGCTTGTTTTTCACGGGTAATAATGGCACAACGTTAATTGTGCAAAGCCGCTAGTGCTGTGTTTTGTAAATAAGATGCAATATAATTAACTACAATTAGCCCAATTTACGTAGAAAGGAGGAATGGTTGCCATGGAGAGGAAGGCAGTGACAACTTAAATACAGAGCAATATGTCTGCTTTTTTTCTTTTTGCTAACTCATGTCCCGGGGAATCAAACCCTTGACCTTTAAGCTGCTAGCACAGTACGATACCAATTGCGCTACTGAAACAGTCTCCCATTAAAACTTTATTATTCTATTTTATTGGTTCAGTTTTTATTTCTGTTATGACATCACTGTGCTTGTCTCACAGGAGTCTGGGGTACCGATGGGTTGAGCCTAAGTTTAGGTCGAGCCCTTTATAACTCCACCGACAGTCTGGACAGCGCCAAGGCTGTCACAATCGCCATGGAAGCGGCTGCCATGGCAATGTCAGGAAAGCGACACCCATCCACAGATAGCCATAGTTCAGTAATGACCTGTGATAAAGCTGTGCTGGTATCCAAGGCAGAGGAGTATCTAAAAACACCCAGATCCTCAATAGGAATACAGGTAAAGTTTGACAATTCAAAGGGCTGATTTAAAAATGCCATTTAACAATGACTCATGTGGCAGTATTAAAACATTGATGTGTTTGTCTGAGTATCCCAGCCTGCCTGTGACGGTGACACTGGATTAACCAATAGTGTGAGTTTGGGGGCGGGGCTATATGCTTGTTTGACAAATGGCACAAGTAGGGAGTTTGGCGGAAACCGATTTGAATTACATTTTCTGTTTGATCTTTTCTCTGCATGTCTGTGCTGTTTTCTTCCCTGTCTGCCTGTGAAGAGCAAACACAAATATTCACAAGAGCACCAACAAACAGTGCTGAGTAGAGAAAAATCCCATATTTTAGAGGTCCAAATACAAAATTATACACACACACCTCTCTGTTGTTACACTTAAAATAGCTTTCTGTGAGTCATCGTACCGCAGTCCATTAATTAACATTCAACTCAGGCTTTGCTGAATGGGCTCTCTCTCTCTTTCTCTACCATTTTCTATAAATCCCTCTTTCCCTGTTTCTTTTTCGTCCCATCATTCTCCATCCTTTTCTCTCTCTCTTTTCCTGTCTTCCTGCCTCTTGCAAGCAGTTATCTGTGTTTGCCTTGTAAATTTCAGTGTTGAGATCATAATGTTAATAGGACTGGACTCTTCACTCTTGGTGTACATGCTCTCATTGCTCACACTGCCCCCTAGAGGCGATGCAGTAATCTGAAACACGCTGTTCAGTGATGTAGCTACACAACGTTATACACAGAGTTGATCCCACAACAGTGTATGGATAAAAAAAAGTTGAACTTGGGAAATGTATTCCGATTATGTTAATATGAGGTTTCTTTACTGCTGATTTGTTCTTGTTTGCGAAATGTGTTTGGTTGTATTTGGGAAGTCTTTGGAATTTCTTCAGGAAACAGTCATTTCTCTTTATATCCTCCTTCAGCTTGGCTGGAAGTCATTTCTCGGGTCAGTCTGCTGATGATAATCCACTCTTTCCTGGTTCCACCAAATCCTCGCTCTGATTTTGTTTTTTCACAGCTTGGCACTTGAACTCCTCACAACATCCAGCCTACACAAACACACAACAGTGGATTAACAGAAGATCACTCTGCATTCCCTCCCATTATTTGCTGATGGACTGACTTCTGAAGGCATCTGAAGAACTTCATTCCATGGCCCTGGTTCTTTTATGCTTCACAGCCTGATTCACTCAGACAGAAAGTTCCTTCTCACCCCTTCTTTAAATTCTCTGCTGTGACACCAGCAGATGAAGGATATCCGATTTGTCAGATCTGTGATGTGAATCATCTTGTTCTCTGATTTTAAGGTCACCTTTCACCTGCTTGTCCTTCTCCAGCGTTTGTGAGTCAAACCTTCTTTAAATCATCTCACGTTGCCAGCAGAACCTGTTACAGACGCTTCTAAGCGACCGGCTGTATCTTTCGTAATAGACCTGCAAGATTGAAGATTTAAAGTTTTCACAGAATGTCTTCTTACTTAATCATAATTACCATTAACAGCTCCTTCCATTCAAGTCAGATGCTATTAATTAGTTACAAATGTTCTGGTTAATTAGCTACTGTGATGAACATCTAACAGCAACATTTTTTACTGCTCAAAGTTGTTGAGGGTTTGAGTTCACTGTTAGAAGTTTCCACCTCTCTAGAGGACTTAGTCACTAGAGCTTCTCAGACAAGTTTCTAATAAGTCACTTTTAAGGCTTCTTATGGTTTATTAAGATCTTGCATTTTTTAGTATTTTTTCTTAAAAATATGATGAAAATCTTCCTGCTTATTAGGTGTGGGGCCAGATCACACGGTGAATAAAATTATATAAAGCTTTAAAAATGAGCTTTTCTCACAGCTTTTAAATGTTTGGTTAGCACAGTATACATTATGTATTAAGTAACTGGTGAAATCGGGGGTGTTGACTGAACTTTAATCACCCTATAATGATTTCAGTTTTTATACATCATTCAAGTGTTATTTTTCAGAATGTACAGGGGCTATAAAATGTTTGTCCAATCATTGCATTCTGTCTGAATCCAATGATAGGATGTGCTACTTGTCTGTCAAACTATGTGTGTGTTTATGTGTTGAAGGAGGCGTGGCTTTTCAGAGCGCTTTGAAGAAAGCTTATGGATCTTATGCTTTCAAAGCTAGCTTGCTATTGCTAGCCCACCCTAAGTGTACTTTTAAACATTGTTAGTTTGCAAATGATGTTAATTCAGCTGAATTCTGCTGATATAAATAGGTCAGGTATAACATGTTCCAGCTGATTAGCATAGTTGATAGTATGTAGTGTCTTGGAAGCATCAGTTTTAAGCAGTGAAAATAGGCAAATGAATATTAGTAATATTATAGTAAAATTAGTAATATTGTACAATGTGGTAGTGTTTTTAAGTAAAAGTTTATAAATTTACAGCTGCCGTGACGTTACAGCCAACATTTCATTTCAAGAGAACTATGAACAATAGAAGTATATTATTTTCTAATGCATATAAAAATGTTGCTAAAAATAACTTTTTTGTGGTAGGGACAGTGAAAATGTTGGCAATGTAAAGCACTAGCCTGTGTTTGCCAGCGGGAAACCTTGTTACTGTGAAGGCCTGATGTTTGGATGTCTGTGTGGGCTGTAATGAAGGCTGTGTTGTCGTTTGTCTTGCAGGTGGAAGCGGCGACTGATTCTGAGTGTGAAAGTAAAGGCTCTCGAGAATATCAGTCAGTCGGGATTCAAGTGGAAGACGAGAGGCGGTAATATCCCGTTTTATCTCTAGGCGTGCTGGGCTTGTGATGTAACCAGGTGCAATAAGCCAAGTGTGAGATGTTGTACTTAAAAGTTTCCCTGACTTCTCTGTCTTACAGTCAGGGGAGGTTTAAGCGGTCGAACAGCGTCACGACCGCCGTTCAGGCCGATCTGGAGTTGGAGGGTTTTCCTGTAATGGAAGATAAAGGTCTTCAGTTCGGGGGAGGTTTCCACCGACACAGCGAGCCCAACACGCCAACACAGTACGGCGTCGTACGGACCGTTCGCACTCAGGGCCTGTTCAGCTACCGCGAGGACTACCGTACCCCCACCGAGCCCCCGAGTCCCCAGCGCAGCCCCGAACCCTGGCTGGAGCCCTCGCCGCGGGAACCCATCGCACCAGTAGCGGTTACCGTGACGCCACCCCAGCCGTCGGATTCGGGAAGAGCGTCGCCATCGTGCAGAAGGGACGGAAGCTGGTTTATGCAGCTGCTGCACACGGAGACGAAAAAAATCGAGGGATGGTGCAAAGAGCTGGAGGGAGAGGCTGAGGAGAATGATCTGTCAGAAGAAAGTGAGTTACGGCTGAAATCAGTTCCGGTTGCATGATCCATCTCTGTATTATAATTTGGTAGAGAGCTTGGCTGCAGGTTTCAAAGTGTCAGGTACGAATCCAAAGCAAGTGTCACATTGAGCTGCTCGGCTGCAGGATATCAAAGACTCACGCTGAGAGAGCTGCCGTGTTGGCAATTATATCCGTCAACATCTGTCAGGTTTCCATGGCAAAGAGTTCTTAGCTGCATTACAGCTCTGATGGATGGAGAGATGATGGGAGAAAAGTTTAAGTGTATGGCTATGTAGGAATGCATTAGAGCAGTGCACCTAACCAGGTCTTCATATACCGCACAGGTTTCCACTGTTAAACCTATAAAACAGGGCAACTAATAGATTAAAATAGTCAGCAGCAGTTAATCTTCCGTTGTTGTTGTAAACACATTTATTTATTTGGCAGGCGCTTTTATTCAAAGCGACTTACAAGGTTAATTCAAGCTATACATTTTTATCAGTACTTGTGTTCCCTGGGATCGAACCCACAACCTTTGCGCTGTTAACGCAACACTCTACCAGTTGAGCTACATGAGCTACACTGATACATTCCGTTCCCTTTTAAGAAAACAACTAAAAAAAGTGTGTGTAAATATCAGCTTTGGTTGTTTTTGTGAATCCCATGTCTCAGAGCCCAGAAAACAATATAAACAAGATTGTATCTGTCAGCGCACAGTTATAAGAAAATACAACCACAGAACCTGTCACAGTATGATAGTTACATGCTTTTCTTTTTCCCTGTTTGTGTGTTAGTCCTGGGAAAGATCCGGAGTGCTGTTGGGAGCGCACAGCTTCTTATGTCCCAGAAATTCCAGCAATTTTATTGGCTTTGCCAGCAAAACCTAGTAAGTAACATAACAGTGCACATATTCCTGTGTATGTGTTTAGGTATGTTATTGTTGTTAGTTGCTATGGCAGCTATGGCACATTTTGAGTTTGATGCACTAAAGTTAAAACATCCATCTTATAATATCTGCAACTTTTTACCACATACTTTCCACACAAAATTTAGTATTTGGGTCATTTGACTCGAAATAATAGAACAGGTCACAAATAATAAAACACAGAGCAGGAATTGACTAAGAATAATTTGTCCACTGATAATGTTGTGTTTTGCATGAGCTGTCTGTTGTTTTATAAACCAATGCATTATGGAATTATGCAAATCAGGTAATTGCATAAACATGCACAATTTGCATAGTGCAGTTGCCAAGCTTACAGGCTGATTCTGTGTGTGTGGCTGTGGAGCATGCAGCCATGATCCCACCACGACCTAGCATGCATACTTAGCGTACTGTACATCACTGACTAGAATAAGCTCTTTAAAATGCAGGATGTGCAAACATGTATTTTATTCAAATGATGTTTACCATCTTGTTAAAATGGCACTGTTGCTGTATTTTTTGCAACCCCATTGCATAAAAATAGGTATAATTTTAAACCCTTACTCTGAGAGATGATTTGTTAGTCTTTATGCAGCCATTAGGTCTGTACTTTTAAAAACACCTTCATAAAGCTGTGGAGTCACACGTAGTAAAAA
This sequence comes from Ambastaia sidthimunki, assembly GCA_036877625.1. Taxonomy (NCBI): domain Eukaryota; kingdom Metazoa; phylum Chordata; class Actinopteri; order Cypriniformes; family Botiidae; genus Ambastaia; species Ambastaia sidthimunki. The sequence goes on along the minus strand of JAZGTK010006694.1, from coordinate 12,548 downwards.
TTATGTTTTTCATAGTTTGTTTCATAGTATAGTTTAGTTAGTTTACACTAAAGTTTACACTATATTTACACCATTAAAAGTGTGAGTGGAGTCTAGTGTTTGATATCTTTGGTTGGACTTTAGGACCCCAGTGCCATGCCTCGACCCACCTCTCAGGACCTGGCCGGGTTCTGGGACCTGCTGCAGCTCTCCATCGATGATGTTACCTCTAAATTCAACGAACTGCAGAAGATCAAGTCCAATAATTGGACGCTTATTGAGAGTCCTGTGAAGAAGGTGAGAGCTGATTGGGTAGAAGATTTGTTAGACTATCAAATTATTAAAAGAATTCAACATTAAAGGAATTGTTGACTCCGAAACGAAAATTAATTGCAATAAATTAAAGTGGTCCATACTTTGTGTGATGAACAAAATTTCCGTAAATTTCTATTTAAAATCTTTTAGATGACAGGATTCTTAAAATAATTAAAAGAAATGTTATTAATAATTGAATCCCCCTGCTCTGATATACTGCAGGGGTTTGATTTGATGCATTTAAATGAAAAAATAATACTGTATATTTACCTGTTCATCCCAAACACACACATGTATTTCATTTCTCAGCTCCCGCCGCCTGCACCAAAGAAAACTCTGCGTAAAAGCATGACGAGGGAGAAATCACTGGACCTCCCCGACCGTCAGAGACAGGAGGCGAGACGGCGCCTCATGGCGGCCAAACGCGCAGCTTCCTTCCGCCAAAACTCGGCGTCAGAGCGAGCCGACAGCATCGAGATCTACATCCCGGAGGCCCAGACGCGACTCTGAGAGTCACCTTCATCAGACCTTCATCATCATCTCTCTGTGACATCATGCCCAACATCAGAAATGGTCTGGTCCAAACACCAGAAATTCAGTCCTTCTCTGGACTGTGTTAATTCTGAAACACGGCTGTAACAGACACACTTAAAATAAACATATTGCACAATGTATCGCAATTGTAGAGCAGTGTAACAATGAAGTTGCCTGACAGAGGGCAGCTTACATACAAGCTTTAATCACACCTGAGTAACACGTGTTGAATCTGAATCCCTCAGTGAGTGTCTTTGACATCCATTTAGCACTTTTTTAAGATGGAAAATCTACATTTTTGAGGCCTCAAACTTTACCGTTGTTTTCGTAAAATTGGGGAAACTGGAGGAAAGCCTCTATATTTGAGTACTGAAGATGTATTAAAGATCTAGTTACATTTATTCAGGTAGCTTTGTAGTTACATTCTTACATTAATAATCTCTCTCTCTCTCAATCTCTCTCTCCCATTGAACATAATTTTATTTAATCAGTGTTTTTCTCATGTATGTAAGTGCCAGTGCTGAAATACCTCAAATATACATATTGGACTGAAGCTGTAGGCCTGAGCAGCCATTAAAACAACAAGTGATCTTTGTTAGTCATATTCTGTTATGATTATGATGGTATACTGTACACTGTCCAATCAGAAATGAGAACAGGAGGAGCTGGTTTTTATTTTTATCCTATATAGAGTGACATCACACTTACATCTGTCACGTTTCTTCATGCTTGTTGTTTATGGTTTATATCATTCTATAGGAACTGAGATTTTGGATGCATTTGCTTAAAACTTTAAATTCAACAATGTAAAGATTCAAGAACGCATTTTGCACTTTCTTCTAAATGTACGTCTGTATGTATTTCCAAGGGAAATGAATTTACTGAAGTTCTCAAAGATATTGTTGCAGTTGAATTGCAAGGTTTTGTTATCATTTAATCTCTCGGAATCTTCCATCTCTTCGCCATTCGCAAGTCAAACAGTTTGTTTTATTTTGTATTTATTTTGAATGGACCATGTTCCTCTCCATCTGCTGTTATCACACATCAGGCCCATATTTTTCACAAAAAAACAGCTTTATGTGCCTATTTTGTGGTTTTTGTGAATCAACGAATCTGTCTGGGCTGAAGGAAAAGGTCAGAGGTCAAGGGTTTCCATCATTATCTAGATGACCAGACGGTCAAACATGGATTTATTAGATGTGATTTTTTTAGTTTACATTTATGATACCTGACAAAAAATACAGGGAACTGTTTATTTCCTACGATTGATGAAATGAAAGCTATTTATGTCTTTAGGCAGTGCCAACAGAGAATATGCTTTTGTTGTGTGTGTCCTTTGGTTAATTAATCAATAAATATGCAAAGGCAACTGTAATTAAATGTGCAGATATAAAAATATTTGATGCAAAAACAATCAAATGACCAGGCCAACACAGTTACATTGGCTCAACAAAAACTGTGGCTTCGGGGAGGGGCTATCAGTTTTTTGACCAATAGCAGATGAGTAAATCTTTATTCAGCCTATGTTTTGTTTATAAACATAAAAAAAAAATTTTTAATTCTGCCTGAGACACCAGTGGAGCAGAATTTACACAATTGAGCATTAACTGTATAATCAAATAAAACTGCCCTTATCTGAGTCTATTTAAGTACATCTGAGTCTATTTGACTGGGTTTCCAACAGATGATTTTTAAACCATTTGGTTTATTAAATCAGATTTTCATGCCAAAAAATAATCAATGCTGCTTTCAGTTGTTGCACAATCATTTCTGTATTAATTAGTTTTAGAATGGTTTCATTGAGAATTGATTGCTAAATATATCCACTTCCTGTGAGAGAGATTTCATCCGCCACTGTAACATTTAGCTGTCTGGCTGTAACATGTTGAGTTTGAGGTTCAATTAAATGAAAATGCATGAAACACTTCTGGTTGCATCTGTGTGTGCAGCCCAAGTGTCACTGCCAACAGCCTCAAAAACCTGCTTCCCAAAGACTGATTTGTGACTCAGCATTCAAGCTACATCTATAACATTACTTACACTGAGTCACATAGATCTAATAACAGTTTAAATATACATGTATGCGGTATATAGCAAAATGTAGACAGACTTTAATTCGTCTGTCTCATTTAATTTTTAATTCGCTAGACTCATTTCAAATGAATACAGATTTCATGCTCTTTGAAGAGATCGTCCTGTTTTTGTTTCCGCTTCAGTGTGATATATGAAGGGAAGGTCTGGATTTGAGGGGGAAGTGATAAAACATTCATTTATCACTTCCACTCAACTTCCTTGTAACAATCATCTCGGTTCCTTTGCTAGATGTGACCTTGAGGGGGCTTGTGGTTCGCAAATATTGTCTTTTAATTTCTCTGCAGTAATACTGTCGTGTTTTAAGTTATCGTTCAAACACAATTACAGCATTTCATCCGGAAACGGCTTGTAATCAAGTGACCTCAAGCTATGAAAGAAAGATTGCGTCCCTCTGCAATGTGTCATCTGTCCTTTCTGATCCACCTGTCCAGTGTTCAGTATGCAAACATGCCGTGTTCATGTGCCAAATATGTTTATGTGCCACATGTTTGAACAGTTTGTGCTGTTTACAGATCAACACACGTCTTCCTCATTTCCTCTCATCATCAATTCAGTCACATGCTGACTCACTGCAGTGTGTTGAGTTCTGTACACTTCTCTTAAAAACATTTCAGACAATAGAATCAGTTCATTTGACTGATGGCCATATTTTCCTCAACAGAGCTGCACTGAATGATCATCTTGTTTAATAACTGAGATTTCATGCAACGCATTTATTTTCATCTCACATATGTGAGTATTTAAAAAAACAGGATACATTGATGATTTGCCCTCCAGACCTGTAGTATTTTAAAACCACTAGTGGGCTGTTAGTACCAGAGTCTCATGTGGACTACGCTGGCCCGGTTCTGTTTTCTAATGTTGAGAACCTTCATCTTGGGACTGGATTAATCCTGGATCTCAGAATGTGAAAAGATTATTAAATCTTAGTGAAATTAAATGAAAGGTAGTTGTTTAGCTGAGAATATTTTCATTTATTATACTGTATATCATATCTATTTGAAGGGTGAATATAATACCAAATATTCATTATTTGTACAGAATTATATAAATAGTTATATATAAATATATAAATAAATATAAATACATATTTGATCCTTTGTTGAAACAAAACACTTTTCTGCTCTTCCTTATTGAGTTTTCTCTTCATTTTTTGGTGGCTTGCACCAATCTGATGCCGAAAGTGGGATTTCCTGCTTCGCTGCTTTTGCAAATGGCTTTCTAAATGTTTATTGTTAAACCCAGTTTAGTTGTTTTTTTTGTATTTATGGAAATTTTAAATTGTGTTAACAAATTTGACTTGTTTAGTTTTGTTTCTTTTCTTGACTTGATTATTGTTATAATCATGCATTGTAAATAATTCAGTCATTAAATTTTTGGAAGGAAACACGTTAGTGTGGCTTGTATTAAATTATATGCGTCTTAAAAACAAAAACTAGTTAGTTTCCATCACCTCCATCACAGTGACGTATGTACTGCAGAGCACCGTCACCGCCTGCAGGGGGCGCCAGAGCGGAAGCGTGTCACGTGATTGAGGCGGGTCACGTGACGTGTGTTTCCACTGACGGTACAGGAATGCGAGCGGCGCTTTGTTTCAAAGCAAAAGCAACATTAGTTTTATAGTTTATATTTTTATGACACGGTGGAAATAATGCGTTTCTTAGACGTGTAGCGAAAACGGACGAGTCTGCAAACGGTAAGGACAAAAAAAGACCATAAAACTGGACAAGCTTTTTAAAACCACCGAAAACACATGACAGTGTTGTATAAACATTTAGACATGATGTGTAGCAAAATATTCAACAGACTAAACGTATATTAATAATAATAGCGTAATTAAATAGTTATAATAATCATAATTTCGTGGATCTGAATCGAGCTTTTTATTACTCATTTGCTAAATTCATTACAAATCAACCCACAAGTTTTGTGTATTAATACAGGCAGCTGGACTTTATTATTAGAGCTGCTATAATCGATCAAATTATTTGACAAATGTGGCTTTATGTTGTAACAGACGTTGTTTAAATGGTGCTAATGGTTATAAATGGAGGGCATTTATAACCACATTTTCTTTGTGTAATTCACATGAAAGTAAAGCAAGGCGTGCCTGTATAAAGTAATAAGGAGTGTCTTCTCGTTTCAGGGCAGTAACTGGTTTCATGTGGAACATCCCTCAAATTATCTCTGCAGTCAAGCGTTTCATGCAGCTAAACTATGTCCGCCCAGCCTGATCATTTAATGCCATCCACGGGTCACTACTTGCACTTTCAAAGCATGGACTTCTCTTCCCGGGAAGTTCATCTGGGAATCATCAGCCTGGGCTTCATCTTTTACACTGTCGTCTTTCTCCTCTCACACGTCATTTCCAAACTGCTGTTTGTTACCTACCGCTCACTGACTGCTAAAGAAAAGGTGCTCAAAATTTTTTACTGATTATTAACAGTTTATTGTGGCAAAAAAAACAAAATGTATTTGCTATATAAAGGCAGGTTATTGTTATGTCATGGATAAATCGCTACATAAATTTCTTTAATAAGCGTCTCAGAGATTTAATTTGACGTATGTTTTTGTTATGTGCGTATTTAGTGCTAAATAATGTTGTGAACAAATGAGAAAGAAGGACCAACCGGATAAACAAAACTATCTGAGACTTTTAAAAAGCAAATGCATGTCTTTGTTTACATAAATAAAGATGTTTATCTTTTAATGCAGTTCTTCTGGGATTTAGCTGCGACCCGGGCTGTGTTTGGCATTCAGAGCGTGATAGCCGGGCTTCGAGCGCTCATGGAAGACTCCGCTGTCTTCTCTGATAAGGTCCTGGGGCAGGAAAACTGGTCCTGGTTTAACGTACTGACCGCAACGGGCTTCTTCCTGTTTGAAAACGTCGCCCTTCACACGTCCAATGTGGTGTTCTGGTCCTTTGATCTACCGTTAGCCGTGCACCACTTCTTTGCCCTGGCAGGGTTTGCTGGGGCGGTGGTGTGGCACCGGCTGGGTCATTTCCTGCCCATGTTGACCCTGCTGCTGGAGATGAGCACACCTTTTACCTGCATCTCCTGGATGTTGCTTAAGGTGAGAGGCAAACATCTGTAGACAGGAAGTTCTTTATTTCTTAGGTGTAAGGCAGCAGTTTTCACTGTGCTGTAGTTTGTCTCTGCTGGTTGAGTTAAATTTAAATGTTAATGAGACCTTATTTAAATTGGCTTGTACTATATTGAACTCTGGCTCCTTTTCTATTTCTTGTCCAATCTCTAAGGCCGGCTGGTCCAAGACTCTGTTCTGGAAAGCCAACCAGTGGATGATGATCCACATGTTTCACTGCCGGATGGTTTTGTCGTACTACATGTGGTGGGTGAGCTGGAACCATTGGGAGGAAATGAACACCCACATCCCTTTCTTTCAGAGGCTGTTGTTCTTTACGGGTCTTGCCCTGCTCACCTTATTTCTCAACCCCATCTGGACCCACAAGAAAACCGTACAGCTTCTCAATCCTGTTGACTGGAACTTTGGTAACAGACCTCCACCAAAGAATGGACCCGTCATAAATGAGGCACGACACAAGCCTCATTTCAACTGATTCATGAAAGGAGCAAAGCTGGAGAAAGATTTTATAGGTGTATCACTTTTAGTGAGGATTGTTTGAAGGTGTGTTTAAGGATTCAGGTTTAGTACCTAATATTTGCCTTGTGCAAATTTTAGCATAGATAATGCCTTTTTAGTTTGATTTATAGTTTTGGAAATACCCCAATTTTTTTGCTCAAACAATTTTTTTTGGACCGTAAATTTTGATTTTATATTTTGATTCATGTTACAAGGTCTACGTTTAACCTTTAACTGTATGTGGCAGTGAGAACTTAGACTGTAAATATAATGATTTGTTTCATTTTAACTTCCTGTTTGAGTTGTGCATGCGTGTTTTTCTCTTTATACATTGACAGTCCATGCAGCACAGGGTCTGTCGTGTTGTGAGATCCATGTCTTGCAAGTTTTGACCTGTCCTGTGGCTGTTCATATTTGTTACTACCTGTCATTTAGTGTCTTGTAACAAAAACAGTCCTGACTTTATCATGACCAAACAGTCTGTCAGCCCAGTCAAAAGTCATCTCTCTACTTCACAAAAAAACAGTATCTCTACGGAAACATAAGATCAAAGCCATCAGCCATTTCGTTTCCTTTCATTAAAGTCCGTTTCTTGTACGGTTGTTTTGTGAGGTTTGCTGATGCGTCACTGGGTCTGTGTGTTTAGCATAAGCTGTGGTTGTTTTGATTCAAACGTGAATTATCTGTGTAGAATGGAATGTGTGTTCTGGCAAAAGAGAGACTGGATGTTTCTGTTTCATGTCAAGGAACAAATATGCAAGGATATTATTTTATTATTGTAAATGTTTTGGTTTTACTCAATATTTTATTTAAATTATGGCACATATAAAGCTAATACAACAGACAGTGCAAAATTAACATATATATATATATATATATATATATACAACAGCTACTGTTACTACTGAGTATAGATGAAGGACAAAACTAAACTTGTCCAGCATTGTTATGCTAGTTCTGGGTAACAGGATAATGAGTGAATGACACACAGGTTATCTGGTAGAAGCTGATGGAATGGAGATAGTGGTAGTTTAGATAGAGTGATGGGTCAATCATTATCTGTTTTCCTGAACCTGAATCAGGAAATGAAGTTTAACCAGTTTAATCCGGTGCTTGGTACAACAGTTTGGTACGAAGACCCAAGATGCTTTAATAGTGAAGCCTGCTCTGGATTCACGGCATGTCTACAGTATAAAACTGTTTAGTATATCCAGCAGATGTTTTTTAAATCAAATGTATTTAGGAGTTTATTTATAACAGAACTGTTTAAAACATTAAATGTATTACTGAAAGCATTGTTACTGTTAAAACCTGAAGTGCTGCTAAAATCGCTCATCTTCAGTTTTTTCTGTGTTTTCACTCTCGCTGCACAATTCAGGCTTAAAAAGGGGCATTTCAGCTGTTTTATTCTGTTTTTTCACAATGTGAGCATCAGAACTGCTGATATGTATGAATTTAAATGTGTCAGAAACATCCAGCAGGTTAGCCAAATGTCTGGAAGCCATTGTGAGCTAATTTAAGAATAAATACTCTCCGAATAGAAGAAAAACCTTGCAAAATGTCACCTTTGTGCATATTCTGGTGTTCAGCAGGTATTTATTTAAACTCCTGGTATATTTAATTTTACTCAAACAGTTATACCTCGAATCTATGCCAAAACAGTGATTGTTTATATGTATTCCTGTTACATTGATTAACTGATTTTAACTTCTGTTGTTAAGCTGTAACAGTAAACTGGCTTATCTTACCACAATGTACTCCAGTGGTAATTTATTATGTATTTAAACCAACAGTGATCAGTTTAATTTCAACTAAAGTTAAATACTAGCTAGAAATGTTTTTTTTGTGTTGAGGTTTTGTATTCAAGTTACAAAAACTACTGATGCCTACTGTTGATTAGCCATTTCATTATTAATAAAAACATTAACAAAATAAAGTCTGATCAAAACTATATCTTTTGTGTTTGTTTGATATATCACTGATTAACAAAATTTTGATCGTCTAGTTTTAGATTCGAAATGATGAATGATGCACTACTCCAATGTGTGTGTACTTACTAGATGAGTTAAATGACATTTAAAAATGTTAAATTTCTAAAAATGTGCCTCCCCGTCGGGGAATCGAACCCCGGTCTCCCGCGTGACAGGCGGGGATACTTACCACTATACTAACGAGGAGTGCGTGAGGCGATGTGACGTCATACCCATAAAATGTCTTACAAATAGTACAAGTAAACTTGGTTTCCTGGTGTAATATTTAGTTATCTGATCACACAAGCACTAGGATTTAAAACAGCAGCCGAGCTCAGCGCCAGTGTTACAAAAGATTTCTGTCCTTTTTTGGCCTATTTGTTGTACCAAGCATTTCACTATGATCCATGGCTTTGTATGTGACCAATAAAGCGTGAAATTTAACATCGGCCATGTCAAACCTATTTATTAAACTATGAATGATCAGCTATTGTACATTAAACGTTTTTTGGACTCGTCAAAGCGAGTACATTTGTGAACACTAGAGGGCAGCACAACAACACAAGAGCACAAAATCCTTTGCCAACTATATTTAACTCGTCCTTTTTTAAAACAATTTTTAAACAGTATGTATTTTAACCAACAAATGATGTGACAGATGTGACGAGCATGTTACATTGGATTTTATACAAAATGGCAACCAGGATAAACTGTAGTCTCACAGTATTTAATTAAACAGAGTTAGCGTCAGGTTAAAACTAGTAAAGATGTAAAACGCTTTAAAACATGATTTAGGTGCACATTTTACTTTTTTATTTATTTTGCGAATATTATAATAACGACCAAGTTTACATGTATGCATTTGTCAGAAGCTGCAACCGTTTCATAGTACATTCAAAGTACATCATTTATTACTACATGTGGAATCGGACCCACAACCTTTGCAGTGCTAACTCAAAGCAATCAATCTGAGCTAAATGAACATTGCAAGCTTTCAGTTTAATTGACTTATATTTATATTAATATTTAATTGTATTGAATTCAAATATCTAGTTGCAACGGAGCGCTTCACACATACCACGTGATGCACATTGCGCGTGGCTTATTCATCCCCATGGCGAAAAAGGACTTTTATTGACGTCTTTCTAAACCAATCAAACACCCGGTGTTGAAACGATTCACCAATGAGAGCGCACGGGGGGCGTGACCACGGAGCGGCAGGCGTAGTTTGGGAAAAGCTCTTGAAGTTGCAGTTGCTTAAAAATAAAACGGAGAGACCTGAAGCTGTCGCGTCTGTTTTTAAAGCTGGTGTTGTGGCACCACAGACGGAGTTTGTCCTGTTATTTTACTTCTCTTCACATGTTTAAAGAGATGGTGAGTAGTAATGTTTATGAATTTCTAACTACTTTTAAACACATTTCCTAAACCAATGCACCGAAAGTCTGTCACGTTTGACTTTGTCATTATAAACGCGCGTGTCTCCAGTATATAAATGCTGTTATATTAAATGCAGAATTTAATATTAACTTAAAAAAATAACACGTTTTTGACATCATGCATTTGTCCTGTTGAACTCAGTTTTACGTGGCAAGTGGCCACAGTGGACAGTGTCAAAATGTCTTTCTCACCATTCAATAAAGTGAAGTTAAACTTATGTTGATAATGGACTTCATTAAGTGTAATTTCTTGGTGTCCTTCAATATGAAACCATAAATTCAGTTTGACACTTCATGCTTAAATCTTTTGGCTTAGTCCTTCACAATGTTGACTGTCTGTACTAAAAATGAAGGATAACTCATGTGCCTGCAGATGAAAAGACCTTCACAGAAAGTCAAGGTCTGTCTGCCCCCCAAAAATGGGAAGCCACATGTTCACACTGTCTCATTTTGTTCAATGGATCAAACAGATGAAAACATTTAAGGAATGCTCTTTTTAATTAGAGCTTTTCCACTTCCCAGTTTTACTGCATCACTTCCTTCCCCGGAAGCAGCAGGTTGCTTTCAGGAATCTGGGGCCCAAGGGTCTTTTCATCGGAAACTGATGTGTGTGTGTGATACAGGGGAAGAACTGTCCCATGTGCCACTTTGTTGTTTGCCTGCATGCTTGTTACTTTACATCAGACTGCTGGAGAGGATGGGGCAGGCCAGATTTGCTCAGATTGTAGGCAATTTGCTTAGCAAATAGCCACATCACTGGAGCAAGAACTTCTCCACCCACAGGATCAACTCTGTAAATAAAGACCCAGATTTATAAACATTTCCTGTGTGCTGTGCAGAGCCTGAAGCTCACTGGCTTGAGTCAAAGACTGTGGGGTAAAACTGAATTACCAGCTGTTATTTTATCAAAAGAATGTTTATTTTTCTTATATAGCACTAATTTAAAAGTCTCGTTTTCTCTTGTTAAAATAGAGATTATGGTTGTCATCGGTGTGATATAGATTTCCGCGTAGAAAAATGAATGAAGCATGGGACATAAGTGAGAAAAATACCTTGTATTGTTATTCTTAAGTTGTTAGTAGAACATTTTAAGTGTTACAGAATTTTATACGTTTGAATAATGTTCTTATAACCAAGCAATAATGTTAATACAAAGTCTAAAAAGCTAGACGTTTTAAACATTCCTAGAACATTAAAAGTAACATTTTTAGCGTTTTTGTTACTTAATGGGAACATTAGGGAAACATTCTTACAACCCTAAAATTGTTAGCTGGGTCAGTGATTTCAGAATTTCCATTATTTCATTTAACAGTGGTAGAAATACATACATATACAGATTTTTTTAAATATATTTTACTGCGCACATTGCTTGGTGTGGAATTATAGGAAAAAGATCTATGTGAGATTTCCTGTCTACACATTTCTTGTTTTCCACGCACTGGTGTTACACAAACTGAATTGACATCATCACGCAGACATGTCTGGATTGATACCGGAAACAGCAGATCCCAGAAGACAGTTTCTGATTGGCAGAGACCCTACGGCCACATTTTAACAGCAGGTTTTGTTCCCCTCTCCGTGTATAATTACACGCCCAGCAGTCAAGCTCAAACTAACATTGATCAGCTTGTCATGGTCATTGCTCACACACACACACGTACACGCACACACACACACACGTACACAAGTACCAACAACTCTCTGGGTGTTTCATGCACAAGCTTTGTGCATAATAACTTATAGTGTTGTTAGCACCAGTGCTACAAAAGCACACATTTTAGTGCGTACAGTCCATTTTACAGTTATTGGTTGTCAAAAATGTTAAATCTTATTAAGTTCTCTGTCATGTAATTTGTAGTGAATGATTGTTTCTGTGTCAAATGTCTTACACTAGCAGTGTGGTTGTGAGTTTGTGTTAAGCGGTGTAGTCTGCAGGATTTACTGTCTGTTGTCTTATCAGAACACAGAGATGGAGAGCTTGAGTCTGACATGTAGAGATAGATTTATCATCCATTGTGGTCTTTTTAAAACCACAGACACTGAAATCTGTCATTTGAAGCTTCATTGTGTTACAGCTACCTGTCATTTGAGTGATGTACAGCATGGTGTCACGAGCCCTGAAGGAAGTGGGTTGTGTTACTGTAGCTCTGTAAATTAGTGTTTCCCTCACACACAGCTCTCTCTCTCTCTCGCTCTCTCTCTCTCTTAGTTGAAATCATATTTGTAGCACGCATGAGAGGGAGAGAGATACGATTTAAAAAGCTTGTGGACTAAACAAGCTGTCAGCGTCCTTTTTTATCTGCTTGAAAGATTGTATCATAAATCTACAGTAATTCTGAGCTGTCTCAAATTCACACATCTGATAGAAAAACATCACATCTGTGTGTACTGTAGGTGCAACTTTATGTCACCTCTTTGTGCAGAAGGACACACGGTGCATTTTGTGCTGCAGTGGTGAAGCTGCGCTTGTGTATTTGTGCCAGGATCTTATTGTGTGATATAATACAGTCATGCGTGGTGAGTCAGTCTGCCCTCTGCTCTCACTGACCCTGCGGGTATCACACACACAGAACCCTCATGAGGAACCTTCTGCTCCTCAGAAAGACCTCACTGTTCC